>CANDYH010000026.1:0-76675 GCA_947396885.1 Heligmosomoides polygyrus polygyrus
ACTGGTATCATGTTAAACTAGACATCCTCAAAAAATCGACAATTTGATCAATATCGATTGATGGCGATCGATACTTCAAAACGACCGTCACACTCCTGTTCAGCGACCTCGACTACCCTCAGGGCTGAAGTTTCGGACCACTTGAACGGCATCCACATAAAATCGATAATTTGATCAATATCGATTGATGGCGATCCATACTCCAAAAACGAACTTTGAGGCAAATACAGGCAGAAATTTTCATGTTTGCGTATTTAACTGTAAGCTCCAGAATCAATTAATATGTTAAATAAATAGAACCGCCAGAGCCTCTATGAACAACCAATACCTTGCCGACAAGATATAGGAATAGAAACCTCGAACGGCTGCTATCACGATCGCGAAACGAAACAATTTATTAGGCGAAACTCAAGACACACAAAAAATGACGGGGTGGGAGAAATCTCGGAGACACGCGAAAAAAACAAGTTGCACGACGCGCGCCCCTTTTATGGGCACCTGAGATCAAGGCGTCTAATACTCAGGGAGAAATAGAGCGGTACATGTGGAGAGCCTACGCCTTGGTCACATCCCTCCCCCCCCCCCCCCCCCCGCGGGCAAGCGGCGACCCTGCCGCTGGAACGTAAAACGAAAACTATCATACCTTAACGGCTAAAAGTTACTGACAGTTACTAATTTCCACAAAAGTAAGAAGTCACAATAAGTAGGTCCTACGTGAAGCAAGTTACATAGGTGAGGATGCTAGATGATGAAGAATAAGTGATCTCAAAACTATTATTAGCTACTATTCTTTTCCCTACATTCCAACAGGCTCATGTTAAGGCTAAAACTTCTTCCAATGACGTTGACGAGTGTAGGTTCCTTGGCGGCCTCTAGATGATCCGAAGCTTGGGTACGGTGCGAACGACGAGAACAGTCCGCATTGTCGTTGCACTGGATACAGATAAACTTTGGGTTGCACCGCCATCGCTATTGGTTGAGATCCGTTCCTAAACGAAAAATTCTTCTTCTTGCTTCTGCAACATTTCTTCCTGCCTTCTAAATCCTTGAAATAATTGCGGGTTCAAGTGCTCCGAGATATTTTTCCCTCGAGAGGCGGTATCTCTAGGTCCGCCTTCATATAGCTTCTCAGCGCGGGAAAGTAGTCATCTTTGACTCCTTTCGAGTAGTTTTCCGATTCGGAGCGTTTTGGTCGGACCTTGGGGCGCCCCAGCTTTGGCGAGCTCCATGGCTTTGTTTAAATCCGTTCTGTTGCGTTCGTACGATCTATCTCCTCCTGGATGTGCTACCGCGAGCACCTTAATTCCATTGCGTGCGGAATCTACTAGTGACGTTGCCACTCTACACCAAGTCTTCTTAGGAATTGCAGTGTCCGTTTTCGGTCCGACGACCACGTTACGTCTCTCATTCGAGTGCTCTAGAATGACGCTTACTCCAGCTCCCGATACACTTATCGACGCACATTTGGCTGCTCTTTGAAGAGCGTTTCGATCATCGAAAATCCATCCGGCAGCAGCAATAACAGCTTCGACGGCTCTTCACCTTTGTCCACGTCCTCCCAGCTGTTTCCTTTGGCAAACCGCACTCCTTCATTGTTTGCTTCGTAAGCTGTTCAATCGGCAACCTGTTCCTACATCATGGGGCAAAGCCAAGGGAGATCCATTGTGCGTCGCTAACGCGTGAAAGACATGATCGCAACAGTTTTTGAAATACAGAAACGCCTTTTTAACGCCCAACATGGTAATAAAAACGTGGATAGGGTCCATCATGAGGAATCTCCTACGTTCTGGACAACGTTCGTGCTCGTAAATGGAAACAAGCCTGGCAAGGCTAAACACCGTGTCGAATCTGAGTTGTCCGATCGTTTCAAGTGCTTCCGGCAAGAACGTCCTTGAGACTTTTTCTGTGAATCGAACATCCACATACGATATCGTGGTTACGCTGTTTTCTCGGGCATTTGAAGAATAATTCGAGTGCTCCGATGTCGTCTCCCTTGATCGCGGCTCTGTAAACAGCATCATTAATTCCATTATTACAACGTTGTGTCCTTTTTGTCTTTGGTTTTAACTTTATTTCTTCAGTTTCGGGCAGGATCGTAACTAACGAGTCAAATTGTATTCTCAGAGGTTCTTCTTTCCCATTTACTCCTATGTCATACCATCGGTCACCCCGAGCGAAGCCTAATGACAGGCACCCATATAGACTCATCGCTTCACGCGATCGATATGGGAGCTTATCATTAGGCTTTGCTCGAGGAGAGCGATGGTGTGACATAGGTCTTATATTCGATATCAATGCTGAGTTATCACTCACTTCGAGCACTCGATATGGGCCATCTCATGGTTCTGCTAGCTTGGGATATTTCCTAGCCGCCTTCTTCTTCGGTAGCTTGAGAAGAACACGTTCACCCACTTTCGGGAGTCTCTTCAGATCAGCGTCATTCCGTTTATCATACGCTTCTTTCATCTTCTCTCTATAACGCTCACTGAAGTCTCTAGTACAGCTCTGCGCCAACTGGATGCTTGCCAGTAATTCGTGTATATAATCATCTGTATCTATATGGTTGAATGAGAGCTGATCTTGGGAAGGATAACGTGAAGGAATAATTAAGATCGACTGTGTGCAAGAGGGAATACGGGCTTTCTCCCGTAGCCTCGTGTGGTGCACTGTTATAGTCAAATACCACTGCCGAGAGAAGGATATCCCGCTATTGCCGTTTTCTTCCGTAACATTCTTACCAATGTTCCTATGATCCTTTCCGTCATACCGTTTTCTCGAGGGTTATGCTCTTTTATCACCGACTGTACCAATTATTTCACACACGTGCTCCGACACGCCTAACGGCGTGTCTCGCACTTGCGCGCTTCGCGCGACTTTGTAGCATCACTGACCTATGGAAAGTAGTTTTTGTAAAACATTAAATTCGCTAGCATCTAGAACTTGGTGCGTATTTTATCGTCACCAAGCCCTTCACCACTTCGGCACCTTTATCATAGACATTCTTTCCTAACCGGCCAGTAATGTCATCGGTTTGTGCTGCGCAGCACTTCTGTCCCTCAGGTTGTTCCTCCGTAATCGTTCTCATGCTCAACAGCTAGCGTTTCAAGTTATCGTTGACATGTCTTCCGAAGCCAGGTTCCCCTCTCTCATTTCTTCTTACTGGATCTAATTGCTGGTCCGCCTTTACAGGTCTTCCCTACCCATCTTCGGTCCTCCACCTTCCTAGTCACAACTACTGGCCCACTTCTTTGTTTCCACTATTGACACCTAGTGGTCTCTTCTTGCTCGTTTCCCCGTCCTGCCCGCCTCTCCGGGTTCTTCCTTTCATTCCTGGTCGCTCTCCTGGTCCACCATAGAGGTCCCCTTACCGTCCTTCTCCACCACCCCCTTATTGGTCCTCCCATGCTTAAGGCACGATCGTTGAAACGTATTCAGAATCAGGATGCTTACTGCGCGACGTAGGGGGCCCGTTTTCTGGATCAAGTCGCCGCTGTGTCGAGCATGAAGAGGCTATGCATATGGCAGATTCCTTGTTCTTCGTATGAATTCCCTTACGGCTCCCTTCTTGTTGGTTCCCAGTCCTGGTCCCGCCTCTAGGTCCCTTCATCCAGGTAGGTTGCTCCTCTCTACCCCCCCCCCCCTCGGGATCCTCCCTACTATTCTACCCCAATTAAGTAGGCCTCCCACGCTCACGACACGACGACGGCAAGCGAACGCCCATTGGGTGACATCGGTGTCACATCCTTTAAATCCGGTCTCTCTTAATGGTAATGGATCTCCTTGCTGATCCTCCTTACTGTCCCCCTCCCCTGATTGGTAACTCCCTAATGATCCCTACATATTGCCTAAACTCTTCTTGATGCCACCTCCTGACCTGCTTCCTTGTTCCCCCCATCGACCATCCCGATGCTCCTCCTGTCGCTGCCTCCTAATCGCTGTCGGTTCTCCACCCTCAAAGTCGCCATTCTACCCTTACCCCTTTAGTATTCTTCTCATGCTAACGGCACGAAGTTGGTTTCTGAATTTGGACGCTCAGAAACATGCGTAGATGCTGTTGTGTTAAGCAGTAAAGGACTGCGTTTCCCCTGCTGCAGCAACATCCCACGCTCAATAGCAAATTTTGCCCGCGCTGTAGATGATGAGGCGTACCTCACTTAGGTTAGATCACTCAACGGACAAACTCTTTTATATATAGGTGGCGATCTTTTATATTTAGGTGGTGATGGTGATATGGTGATGTCTCACATAGGTTAGATCACTCGACCCCCCTCGCTGTGGATAATGCGGCGTATCCCACTTCGGTTAGATCACTCGACCGCTCCCGCTGTGGATGATGCGACATATCTCACTTCGGTTAGATCACTCGACCGCTCTCGCTGTGGATGATGCGGCGTACCTCACTTAGGTTTGATCACTCGACCGCTCTTGCTGTGGATGAGGCGGCGTACCTCACTTAGGTAGATCACTCGACGGACAAACTCTTTTATATATAGGTGGTGATGGTGATAGGTGGTGATAATGATATGGTGGTATCTCACATAGGTTAGATCATTCGACCGCCCTCGCTGTGGATGAGGCGGCGTACCTCACTTAAGTAGATCACTCGACGGACAAACTCTTTTATATATAGGTGGCGATCTTTTATATTTAGGTGGTGATGGTGATATGGTGATGTCTCACATAGGTTAGATCACTCGACCGCTCTCGCTGTGGAAGATGCGGCGTATCTCACTTCGGTTAGATCACTCGACGGACAAACTCTTTTATATATAGGTGGTGATGGTGAGAGGTGGTGATAATGATATGGTGGTATCTCGCATAGGTTAGATCATTCGACCGTCCTCGCTGTGGATAATGCGGCGTATCCCACTTCGGTTAGATCACTCGACCGCTCCCGCTGTGGATGATGCGACATATCTCACTTCGGTTAGATCACTCGACCGCTCTCGCTGTGGATGATGCGGCGTACCTCACTTAGGTTTGATCACTCGACCGCTCTTGCTGTGGATGAGGCGGCGTACCTCACTTAGGTAGATCACTCGACGGACAAACTCTTTTATATATAGGTGGTGATGGTGATAGGTGGTGATAATGATATGGTGGTATCTCACATAGGTTAGATCATTCGACCGCCCTCGCTGTGGATGAGGCGGCGTACCTCACTTAAGTAGATCACTCGACGGACAAACTCTTTTATATATAGGTGGCGATCTTTTATATTTAGGTGGTGATGGTGATATGGTGATGTCTCACATAGGTTAGATCACTCGACCCCCCTCGCTGTGGATAATGCGGCGTATCCCACTTCGGTTAGATCACTCGACGGACAAACTCTTTTATATATAGGTGGTGATGGTGAGAGGTGGTGATAATGATATGGTGGTATCTCACATAGGTTAGATCATTCGACCATCCTCGCTGTGGATAATGCGGCGTATCTCACTTAGGTTAGATCACTCGACCGCTCTCGCTGTGGAAGATGCGGCGTATCTCACTTCGGTTAGATCACTCGACGGACAAACTCTTTTATATATAGGTGGTGATGGTGAGAGGTGGTGATAATGATATGGTGGTATCTCGCATAGGTTAGATCATTCGACCGTCCTCGCTGTGGATAATGCGGCGTATCTCACTTAGGTTAGATCACTCGACCGCTCTCGCTGTGGAAGATGCGGCGTATCTCACTTCGGTTAGATCACTCGACCGCTCTTGCTGTGGATGAGGCGGCGTACCTCACTTAGGTAGATCACTCGACGGACAAACTCTTTTATATATAGGTGGCGATCTTTTATATTTAGGTGGTGATGGTGATATGGTGATGTCTCACATAGGTTAGATCACTCGACCCCCCTCGCTGTGGATAATGCGGCGTATCCCACTTCGGTTAGATCACTCGACCGCTCCCGCTGTGGATGATGCGACATATCTCACTTCGGTTAGATCACTCGACCGCTCTCGCTGTGGATGATGCGGCGTACCTCACTTAGGTTTGATCACTCGACCGCTCTTGCTGTGGATGAGGCGGCGTACCTCACTTAGGTAGATCACTCGACGGACAAACTCTTTTATATATAGGTGGTGATGGTGATAGGTGGTGATAATGATATGGTGGTATCTCACATAGGTTAGATCATTCGACCGCCCTCGCTGTGGATGAGGCGGCGTACCTCACTTAAGTAGATCACTCGACGGACAAACTCTTTTATATATAGGTGGCGATCTTTTATATTTAGGTGGTGATGGTGATATGGTGATGTCTCACATAGGTTAGATCACTCGACCCCCCTCGCTGTGGATAATGCGGCGTATCCCACTTCGGTTAGATCACTCGACGGACAAACTCTTTTATATATAGGTGGTGATGGTGAGAGGTGGTGATAATGATATGGTGGTATCTCACATAGGTTAGATCATTCGACCGTCCTCGCTGTGGATAATGCGGCGTATCTCACTTAGGTTAGATCACTCGACCGCTCTCGCTGTGGAAGATGCGGCGTATCTCACTTCGGTTAGATCACTCGACGGACAAACTCTTTTATATATAGGTGGTGATGGTGAGAGGTGGTGATAATGATATGGTGGTATCTCGCATAGGTTAGATCATTCGACCGTCCTCGCTGTGGATAATGCGGCGTATCTCACTTAGGTTAGATCACTCGACCGCTCTCGCTGTGGAAGATGCGGCGTATCTCACTTCGGTTAGATCACTCGGCCGCTCTTGCTGTGGATGAGGCGGCGTACCTCACTTAGGTAGATCACTCGACGGACAAACTCTTTTATATATAGGTGGCGATCTTTTATATTTAGGTGGTGATGGTGATATGGTGATGTCTCACATAGGTTAGATCACTCGACCCCCCTCGCTGTGGATAATGCGGCGTATCCCACTTCGGTTAGATCACTCGACCGCTCCCGCTGTGGATGATGCGACATATCTCACTTCGGTTAGATCACTCGACCGCTCTCGCTGTGGATGATGCGGCGTACCTCACTTAGGTTTGATCACTCGACCGCTCTTGCTGGGATGAGGCGGCGTACCTCACTTAGGTAGATCACTCGACGGACAAACTCTTTTATATATAGGTGGTGATGGTGATAGGTGGTGATAATGATATGGTGGTATCTCACATAGGTTAGATCATTCGACCGCCCTCGCTGTGGATGAGGCGGCGTACCTCACTTAAGTAGATCACTCGACGGACAAACTCTTTTATATATAGGTGGCGATCTTTTATATTTAGGTGGTGATGGTGATATGGTGATGTCTCACATAGGTTAGATCACTCGACCCCCCTCGCTGTGGATAATGCGGCGTATCCCACTTCGGTTAGATCACTCGACGGACAAACTCTTTTATATATAGGTGGTGATGGTGAGAGGTGGTGATAATGATATGGTGGTATCTCACATAGGTTAGATCATTCGACCGTCCTCGCTGTGGATAATGCGGCGTATCTCACTTAGGTTAGATCACTCGACCGCTCTCGCTGTGGAAGATGCGGCGTATCTCACTTCGGTTAGATCACTCGACGGACAAACTCTTTTATATATAGGTGGTGATGGTGAGAGGTGGTGATAATGATATGGTGGTATCTCGCATAGGTTAGATCATTCGACCGTCCTCGCTGTGGATAATGCGGCGTATCTCACTTAGGTTAGATCACTCGACCGCTCTCGCTGTGGAAGATGCGGCGTATCTCACTTCGGTTAGATCACTCGACCGCTCTTGCTGTGGATGAGGCGGCGTACCTCACTTAGGTAGATCACTCGACGGACAAACTCTTTTATATATAGGTGGCGATCTTTTATATTTAGGTGGTGATGGTGATATGGTGATGTCTCACATAGGTTAGATCACTGGACCCCCCTCGCTGTGGATAATGCGGCGTATCCCACTTCGGTTAGATCACTCGACCGCTCCCGCTGTGGATGATGCGACATATCTCACTTCGGTTAGATCACTCGACCGCTCTCGCTGTGGATGATGCGGCGTACCTCACTTAGGTTTGATCACTCGACCGCTCTTGCTGTGGATGAGGCGGCGTACCTCACTTAGGTAGATCACTCGACGGACAAACTCTTTTATATATAGGTGGTGATGGTGATAGGTGGTGATAATGATATGGTGGTATCTCACATAGGTTAGATCATTCGACCGCCCTCGCTGTGGATAATGCGGCGTACCTCACCTCGGTTAGATCACTCGACCCCCCTCGCTGTGGATAATGCGGCGTATCTCACTTAGGTTAGATCATTCGACCGCTCTCGCTGTGGAAGATGCGGCGTATCTCACTTCGGTTAGATCACTAGACCGCTCTCGCTGTAGATAATGCGGCGTATCTCACTTCGGTTAGATCACTCGACCGCTCTCGCTGTGGATGATGCGGCGTACCTCACCTATGTTAGATCACTCGACGGACAAGCTCTTTTATATATAGGTGGTGATGGTGATATGTCTGACAGCACGCCATTAACAAATTCTGGTCCCTGATCAGAATGGACCCTCTTAGGCCACCTGCAGCCATCGCATATCTAGCGCTCAAACAGTACTCGAGCCACCGTATCTGCTGCTTTATCAGGTATCGGGTAACCTCCCACAAATTTTGTAAAGTGGTCCACTACCACCAACTCGTAGCGATTACCTCTCTCTGTCAACACCAGTTCCACTAGGTCTAATCCGATCAGCTCATACGGGGCTCCCGTCACAAACGGCTTCAGTGGTGGAATCTGCAACCTATGCGCTCTCGACAAGAAAGACTTGGAGCATTTCCTTGACCATTTCATGATATCTGTCTCCATTCGTTCCCAGAATATCCTTCGCTTCAACTCTCGATACACTTTTCTACTATTAAAGTGCCCAGCTATGACGCCTTTATGGGCTTCCTTGAAAACAGCCTTTCGCTTTGTTTTCGGTACCACCCTTACTGTGAAACTCCCGCAGATAACTTCAAGTCTCCATTCTCAATCGAGAAATCCGCTACTTTGAACGCTGGTGGACACCTTGGTAGCTTGACATTCTCATGGTCCTGACACGATTCTACATCAAGAATCAGCTGCCTGTAGTTGTTGTCCTTCCTCAGCTCGCTTAACCATGCACTGTCACTCGCACTAGTCTCACAAATGACAAATGATTCTCCTACCAAACTGCCCTTTTCGGGTGAGCTCACAGCGGCACTACGTGAAAACGGATCCGCGACAAGATTTGCTTTCCCTGCGACGAATTCAATTTTCATCCGATATTGTTGGATCTCTAACGCCCATCTCAATACTCTAGCTGAGACATTTGTTCGCTTAAACAAGGACGTTATTGGTTGAAGACCAGTGCGTAGAATTGTTGTCATTCCATATACAAAAAAATGAAACTTCTTTAAGGCAAACACTAATGCCAGAACCTCCAAATACGTTATGTGGTATCTACTTTCCGCTTTAGATAAACCTCTCGACGCAAACGATATGGGGTGGAGCAGCTTCTCCTTACCCAATTGACATAATACTGCCCCTAATCCTTCGACTGGTGCACCAGTGTACACGATAAAAGGCCTCTCTCCCTTGTCCGCTGCAACAGTATCGGGCTGTGTCAACACTGGCGCCCTGGTCAATGCTTCCTTTGCTTTCGCAATACTTTTCTCCTCTGCCTCTCCCCATTTCCATGATATCTTCGGGCTAGTCAGGTTATAGAGATTTTTCGACATCTTGGTAAAGCCTGCTATAAACCTTCTATAATAGGCTGCCATTCCCAGGAAAGTTGTCAATTCAGCCACACTCCTTGGGTAGGGTACTCCACCACCTTTGCAACCTTCTCTGCATCTATTCTCACTCCATCTTTGTCGATACAATGCCCTAGAAACGAGACCATAGACTTTAGGAAATCACACTTCTGCGGCTTGAAGCTTTCCGCAACGCCTCAAAAACAAGCTTCAGTACTACACAATGACGCTCCAACGACTCCGTCGCTACCAGAATGTCATCTGTGTACGCAAACATCTCATCATCTAACTTCAGTTCTTTAACCACCGCGTCCATCATTCGCTGGAAGACTGCAGGAGTTGTAGACAATGCGAAAGGCAACACGGTAAATTGGAACAACCTTTTCTATTTGGCCTCCTCTGATAATCTAATTTGCCAATATCCCGAAGCCAAGTCCATTGTGGAGAAAAATTTCTTTCCGCTTAAACACTGCAGCACCGCGTCTATTTTTGGTAACGGATATGAGTCTTGCTTGATTACCTTGTTCAAATCACGATAATGTACACAGTAGTCGCAACGCAACGTTCCATCCTTTTTCTTGCCAAGACCGCAGGAGAAGCCTATTCCGACGAGCTCTTTTCCACTATAACGCGTTCCATCAAGCCTACGATCATTCCCTTAAACTGCTTCCGAGCTGCTAATGGAACTGATCTTGTCTTCTGCTTAATCGGCTAGCTGTTTCTTGTGTCAATGTCGTGCGCCAGCAAGTCCGTATGCGACAGCTCTTTGTTCGTGACGGCGAAGACATCATCAAAGTCCGCCACAATCTGTTGCATCTGGCTAGGCAATGTTTGGTTTCGCTTGAGAATGTCTACCAATGCAGTACTTCTTTCACTAGACGATGCCCATCCAACAAACGGTGCTAAAATCCATAATATCTCTACTCTGTTCCATATCCTTGGGTTTTACCCACTCCTCTCTCGTCCATTCGCCAACTTCCTCACCCAATTTAAACACAATAGCTTTATTGGATGAGTTGAACACAAGGACATGATTCCCCCAGCTACGCAACACAACCAATCGTCATGGCCACTCTTCATCTACGCTTGCGCATGCCAATGCGAGGGTTCCAAATGCTCCAGCCGCAATAAACAAGCTTTGCGCAACTATAGCTTTATCACCCTCTTCGCCCACTGCGTCCTCGCACACATCGTGACACTGATCCGTTTCCACAACTCCTTCCTGTAGAGCACATCGAACACCTCCAAGGTGTTTGTGGCTAGGATCATTTTGTCATCTAGCCCCGGCCAACATACTCGGACACGTTTTCCTTTCGTCCTCTGAACGTAACGGGTACGCGTATGACATCCAAGAACTTCATTAGATTTCCTGATGCATCCCATACTTGCAGCTCCGGATCGGGAATATGGGTAACATGATCGTCCAAATTTACCTTGGCCTCCATTGCCCTTTTTAGCAACAGTAGGGGTATAATGGTTGTCTGCGATCCAGTATCCAACAACACTACCGCATCCACTCCGAAAATTTTTATGCCTGCTACCACTCTTTCCAAAGAGCTTACTCGTCGATGGCTGCACCTCCATTACAGTGGCGCCGATCCACTTGTCAACTAAGGTAGCATATGCTCCAGTTTGCTCCTCAATTCGATTATTTGCTACCGATCCTCGCGCTCTCGAGCCCTGGACCCGACAGTCCTTTGCAAAATAACCTAACTCGCCGCAATTGAAACACTGCTTCGATCCCACATCAGCCCTATCACGCATCTTTCGCTGATGTGTCACGCTACTCTGGCTCGGGCTTCCTTCCTCCCTTATAGGCTTATGAGTTCTATAGGCACCACTTCACTTTTCCCAGCTTCACTTCCTTTCCTCCTACTACCGTACATCCTTATCTCAGGCTTGTAACTGGAGGGAGTCCTCACCACTGTCCTCTCTGGCTTCTTCGCACGTCTTTTGCCCCACACTCCTCAGCGGCTTTTAAACTCCTTTGCAAGCTCAAGGCCACCTCCTTAACCTTGTCCTATGCTCCTTGCGGTGGATTCAGCTCCAACACCTCCGTCAAGCAATAGCTCCCTGTCCAAGATGCTAACTGCCTACATAGGATCTTTGCCTTCCGCAGTGACGACGCATACGCCTGGTTACCCAGCCTCTCCAGCACTAAACAGAAATCACTGGCCGACTGGCCCAACTCAAGTCTCCGCAGGTCCAATAACGCTTTAAGTTTCTGGGTATTACCGTCAATATTCGCCTTTTCTTCATTTCCTCTATCATTTTCCCTAAGGTGCTATCGCGGATGCTCCTAGGCAGCGTCTCAAACACGGTTAGGGCGTTACTCCTCAAGAAGCTCTCAAACAATTGCAGCCGGCTATACTCTTTCCATTGTGTCTTAGAATATTTGATTTCAAAAGTCTTCAAAAATCTTTTAAAGCATTCACGAGGTCGCCCTCGAAAAGGCTGCACCTCGGGCAGCGCCATCGTGCTCACATAATCACTTAATGAAAAGCTCTCACCTGCGTCCGACGATCTTTGCTGCCTGTGCTCGGGGTGGGTAAGCAAGGAAGATAGAGCATGTCCCCCCCCCCCCCCACGGCGAGGAGCGTGGCCATATTTTGTATCTCCTGACCGCCCCCCCCCCCGAAACCACACCTAGGCCCGGATTCATCAACGCGCATACCCACGCGTATGATGGCTATACCCACGATGTGGGCATACCCACGATCCATGATCAACCTTACCCGCCAAATGGCGGGTATATCGGTGGGTAGAGAAAACCCTCCGATCGTCGTGGGTACATCAGTAAACACGCGACTCGTTCACGCCCTTGATAAGTGGCGCTCCAGTGAGATCAGCTGTTCTCGCTAGAATCCTAGTTGTACATTACCCTTGATTCCTTTCATGAATACGAATCATACCCACTACCCACTGCTTGTAATGGGTACGATTCTCTTAGGTATCTCTACCTATACCTATTGCTTGATGAAACCGGGCCCTGGAAAGAACTACCCATGAACTCACTGAACACACTGCAGCACGCATTGTTTTTGTAGGCTCAAGCGGCTTTCACACTCTTGTTGCTGCTGTTGCGTAATGATGAAGCATAGCGCAGAGACGCAGAGGAGCAACAACAGCAACGAAGGAGGCTTTCACACTGCAAATCAGCAACACGGGCATCGGTTGCGCAACAGTTGCACAGCTCAGCAACAAGGAATGATCGCTATCATTCCTTATTGCTTATGGTAATCAACGTAGGCAAAACGGTCTTACTTAGACCTAACCAGATTCTGCTGATGCACTCGGTGGCGGCTCTTTTTCCTCTGCCAAGCCACGTGCGGTCGCGTCATATCGACGTGGCCATTTTCCACCGACACCACGGTCAGTCGATGTGGAGGAGGGTCGTTGAGCGGTCGGTGACGGATCACGGCTCTTCCACCGCCGCTACAGGAGAGCCCTGGGAGACGGTAGCAGTTTTCACACGAGCAGCTTGGATGCACCACACCCTGGAGTCCCTTCCCAAGCCTGATTCTGCGCTCGAAGAGCGCAGAACCCAGCCGCCGACTTTCCCTGAGCGACGGGAGCAGTTCTAACACGAGCAGCTTTGATCGCACACACCCTGGAGTCCCTTCCCTAGTCTTGTTCAGCGCTCGAAGAGCGGAGAACCCAGCCGCCGACTATCACTGGGCGACGAAAACGTGCTCCAATGACAACGGCTCGGATGGCGTGAGCGGGCGCTGGCACTTTGCCACGTCAGCGCCTGGTTAGGTCTAATGGCTATCAGGCAAAACACAGATCTTATCTCATTATCTTATCTCACCGCGTTGCGGCTGCAACAAGCATCGTACTCCGCCCCTTTTTCGTTGCTAGTTGCTGCAACAGCAGCAACGGCAATGTGAAAGCCGCTTTACCATGAATGGCTGAGGGTGGGCTGGACGTTTCAAGACGGCCGAGAAGTAATCAATGTCGAGCCATCATCTTCCGACCAGCTATATCACCTTGCAGACTGACCGTGAAACCGCAGTGCCTTACTATAAAATCCAACGGAAGCTTTATGACCCGCCTTCTTGCTCGTAATTAGTAACCAGTAGCCGGATTCATGAAGCGGCGTGAGCGGGAGATAAGCGATATCATCTCTCGCCTCTCTCTCCCGCCTCGATCTCTTACCTCATCTATCATCTCTCGGCTCTCTCTCATGCCTCGCTCTCTCACCTGGTCGCTTCCCGTGGGAAGCCGTGAACGTTCCCGGGAACGTTCATGAATCCGGCTACTGATCCCTGCGTTACATTTCGGTTTTGTTAAGTCTCAGATATGGTCACGACATCCACACTCAAAATAGTGGCGGAAAACCAAGGATTTAGAAATGTGCCTGCTCTACAGGAATACAATTTGTTTATGTCGATCGTATCACACGGTTCGGTTCGGTGTGCTAGAGAATCAAGCAGCCATTTCCACTACATGTCTCTCCAAGAGCAGTGAACTGCAATGCTATTACTTTTTATTGCTTCACTTGTGAGTTATGATTCTTACAATGCTCCCACACGCCTAGCAGCGTGTCACGCACTTGCGCGCTTCGCGCGGCTTTGCACTAACCCACGAAAAGCAAAATCTGTAAAGCATAAAATTCGCTAACATCTAGTTGTGCTGCGTACATTATCGGCATGAACCCGTTCACTGCTTTCGTCATAAGAATTCTCACCGGACCGTCCAGTAACGTCATTGGCTTGTGCTGCTCTACTATTCATTACTTCTGTCCCTCAGGTTGCTCCTCTCCAGCCATTCCCATGAATTCAGACCCTTGTTACATGACGAAGTGAACCCGTCTTCTGAGCCTATACTCCTGTTGCAGGACATAGGGTACACTTCCACTGAATCCAGAAGCTCAGAAACGCGCATTTGCCGCTGTGTCAAGCAGGAAGAGGCTGCGCAGATGGGATATTTCTTGTTCTCTGTATTAATTCCTCTTAAAGCTTTCTTTTTGCTGGTTCTCCATTCTGGGGCCGGATTCATTAACGACTTATAGCAATTTAACAGAGAAAACTACAGCCGAACCCTGATAGGGCGCCTTATCAAGAGAAATGGCGAGCGATAAGCCTCGTTATCTGAGTTTTCTGCGGTGAATTCTCTGTTAAAGTTATGTAAGTCGTTGATGAATCCGACCTCTGGTTCACCCTCCAGGGGTCGGATTCATCAACGAGTTACAGCAATTGAACAGAGAAAATTACAGCCGAAACCCCTGATAGCACGGCTTATCAAGCGATATGGTGAGCGATAAGCCGCGTTATCTGAGTTCTCCGCTGTGAATTCTCTGTTAAAGTTATGTAAGTCGCTGATGAATCCGACCCCAGGTCTCTGCTTCCTGGTCGCCGTCCGCGGTGCACTGCACCGCGGACTGCTGTCGTCCCGCTGAATCCGGCGCCGATCCAATGCGACGATAGCCGCCCCGGGACGACGACGACCGCCCGCGGTGCACCTTCCGTCCGCGGACGTCCCGCGAATGCTCCCGCGGGAGTATAACATAAAGTGGCCCTCTCACGCTCATGGCACGACGACGGTGAGCGGACGCCCACATCGCGACATCTGTCACATCTCCCAAACCCGGACGCTTTGTCTCCCTTACTGGTCCATTCGTAATGGATCCCGTAGCTGGTCCTTCTTACTGCTCTCACTTATTTGTAATTCCCTAATGGCCCCTCATTATTGCCTCCACCTTTCTTGGTGCCAACTCCCGGTCTGCTTCATTGTTGTATGTGCCCTTCCTATTGACTATTGTGTCCCATCCTGATCCCTTCTTCAAGTCACTCATTGCTGGTCGCTCTCCTGGCCCCCACTCTCGAAGTCCCTTTACAACTCTTACATCTTTAGTAGCCCTCCCATGCTCATGGCACAAAGTCGGCGACACGGGTTTTGAATCTGAACGCTCAGAAACGCGCACAGTAGGCTTACACTTATTCTGAATCCAGAAGGTAAAAAACGCGAGCAGTTGCCGCTGTGTCAAGCAGGAAGAGGCTGTTCTTCCTCTCCTGCAGAAGAGTCCCACGTTGAATTCTGAAAGCGGCTCCTCGTCGCACGACTTAGGTGCTACATCTTCTTAATCCAGATGCTTCTAGCAAGACGTGGAGGAGCCGTCTTCTAAATCCACACGCTCAGAAAGGCGTGTAATTACCGCGTGTGAAGCAGGAGGAGGCTGCACTTCCTCTGCAGCACCAGCATCCCATGTTGAATTCAGAAATCTACGCTCGCCGCACGACACCGGAGACACATTTTTATTACCCAAATGCTTCTGCAAACGCCAGTTGCGCGACATCGGTCTTACATCTTCTAAATCTGGTCTCCCTTAATGGACCCCTCATAAAGAATCCCCTTGCTGGCCTTCCTTACTGCCCCCCCCCCCTTATTGGTAACCCCTACTTCTCCTCATTGCCTAAACCCTTCTTGGTACCACCTTCTGGCGTGCTTCATTGTTGCCCCTATTGACCCCCCCCCATCCAAATGCCTCCTCCAGGTCGCTCCTTTCTGGTCGCTGTCGAA
This sequence comes from Heligmosomoides polygyrus polygyrus, assembly GCA_947396885.1. Lineage (NCBI taxonomy): Eukaryota > Metazoa > Nematoda > Chromadorea > Rhabditida > Heligmosomidae > Heligmosomoides > Heligmosomoides polygyrus. Next base: position 16,230 of record CANDYH010000026.1, read on the forward strand.
GTCTCCTTCTACTCTTACCCATTTAGTGGTCCTCCTATGCTCATAGCTCGAAATCGGCGGTACGGCTTTTGAATCTGGATGCTCAGAAACGCACGTAGCTGTTGTTGTGTTAAGCTGTGACAGGCTGCACTTTCCCTGCTGCAACAACAACCCACGTTCAATGGCAAATTTTGCCCGCGCTGTAGACGATGAGGCGTATCTCACTTGGGTTAGATCACTTGACCGCTCTCGCTGTGGAAGATGCGGCGTATCTCACTTAGGTTAGATCACTCGACCGACAAACTCTTCTATATATAGGTGGTGATGGTGATAGGTGGTGATGGTGATATAACTTGCGTTCCATAGTTTGTGTTTGCCTGAATTGGTCGAATTACTGCATTCGTGGGCGCAATGGGGGACAGACCATGGGCTTCCACCTAGTAGAACGTAGCATTCGGATATGGTGACGTGGTATTTCCTACATTGTACACAACATGACGCGTATGTACGTGCAGTGCGCGTTGCAACGAGAGGGGCTTAGGTCAAACGCATCGCCTCGAGCGATCTAAACGGGTGAAAACTCGTCCTACACATGGGAAGTGCCACGTCACTTCGTACTTGTGTTTGTTTTGCCCCCTCTTCCGCGCATTGCGCCCATTCATGCTTGCGAGCGTATTTATCCGCTCTCGTTTATGAATTCCTCCGAGATGCGTCTTGCCCGCAAGTCTGAAGTGAAGTGCATCCACTTCCTCCCTTATAAGAATCAAAGAATTTTTTGAAAACCTATGCCTGTGAAGTATAGAAGAGAGGCTCCACCTTTATTTTTCTCCATAACATCTAGGAAACTTTCCGAAGTCCGAAAACCTTTAAAACAAAGAAGCTAAGTACGCAAACATGCTCACTCTAGCCCTGACCCTCCTGGCCATACGTGACAAATGGACATTGGATCCGACGCCGATTTTCTGGATACTTGGATGATTCGGATAGGCCATTTTTTCACAACCCCGGATCTTCGAATGATTCAGATGAGGGTAATATTGGGCGCAAATGGGGTCGTAGGAGCACCATGCTGCGCCGTGGAGCGCACCCCACTGCGTCTCTGCAAACAACGAATGTTAATACGCTATTATCTCCTCGTTTCGATTACAGATCCGTGTTTTATCTACTTCCGAATGTGGAAAAGGAGGGAACTCCAGGGGCCGGATTCATCAACTATTAAACGCCTGGGTGTGCGGGGTATAAGGGGTAGAGATAAGAGTCAGGTAGGATAAGGTAAGAGTCAGAGAGGCAGGCCTTATCGTGGATATCTCTACCCCCTATACCCACGGGTTTGTCGTTGATGAATCCGGCCTCAGGATGTAGGCAGTTTTAACACGGGCGGGTCATTCGAGCCACACCTTGGAGTCCCTTCCCCTACCTAAATCTGTGCTCCCTTCCGCTGACGCGGAATGGATTCCAGGGTGTAATAAAAAAAGCAAAAGGAACGAACAATCCTAGCTCTTTTGGGCAGAAGGGAGTCCAGGGTGTAGTAAAGAAAAGGAACAAACAATGCTATAGTTCTGTTCCTTTTCATTACTATCAGTATGTTTTGTCTCTGTTTTTTGTGTTAATGACACTTTTTATAAGGTGAACCCTCTCCCGACTCAATTTGCGCCTGTTTTGAAACCCCGGAGCTTCGAATGATTCAGTTAACGCCACTTTCGGCCGAGCCGGATTTCTGTTAATCCGAAACCGGATAATTCCGGCCGGATATCCAAAAATGCATGATTCGGGTCACATGTCTACTGGCCAACGGAGACTCGAGCGCAATACGTGGTAGGAGGGGGGTGCACGGTTCTGATGACGATTTGGTGCAATCCTACATAGCTGGCGGAGGTCGCTCTTAAACAGTTTCGCGAAATAACGAAACACAATAGATGGGCAGCAACATCTAGAAATAGGTAGCCTACGCCAACCTGTGGTCGGATTCACCAACGACTTACATAGCTTTAACAGAGAATTCACAGCGGAAATCTCAGATAACGCGGCTTATCAATCGATATGGTGAGCGACAAGCCGCGTTATCTGAGTTCTCCGCTGTGAATTTTCTGTTAAATTACTGTGAGTCGTTGATGATTAATGTCGGAGAACATTGTATAGTTAATAACTTTATTAACAACCATTTCCATTCAACAAAATGTTCACCATTTTGATCTATCACATATTGCCGTCTTACCGGTAGTCGGAGACTTGGACAGTAAGAAGATGATGACACCACTTTTGACTTCCTCCCGATTTGCGAACTTTTTTCCAGCTAACAAAGATTGCAGCGACCGGAAAACCTGGTGCATAGTCATTGGGTGCCAGATTAGATGAGTACGGCGGATGGGGTACCGTATTCTTTGCTGTGTGTGGACTCGCGTTATCCATGGGAAGAATTTTTCCTCTTCTGGGATTACGTAGGATTTCGCACATTTTCTCCACCTGAGCGCAGAACATGTTCGAGTCTACCATGGAACCGATAGGAGCCAAGTCCCAGAATACTGAGTCATTGATGTTCCACTAGAAGGAAAGCAACACCTTTTTGCCGTGATCAAGACGTTTCGGCCGTGGTTGGAGCATCTCATCGAAGTCGAGCCAGTGCTTAGGACGCGCCAAATTGTCGTTGACGCAATATTTTTCATCCGTCGTGACGATCAAGTCGATTCAAGCAAATGGCGACTGTTGAGGAGAGAAGTGCAGATATCAACGTGATTCCGTTTGTCCTGAGACGTCAAAGCATGTGATACGACTCGAGGCAACATCGCGACTTTGCCTGGAGACCAAAGGGCACGTGTACGGTGGACTGAGCAATATTCGTAAAGTCTGAATGTTTGCGTACAGAATGATCAGGACGGGCACCGCAGATGGGAAGCTGTCTGTCGGGGGCACTCCCTCCCCGGCGTCGCGCGCAGTGCGCGATGAAATTGGATGAGTTGACGCGGTCGGACGTCTCCGACAGGGACGGCTGGTGACTCGCGCTAAAGCGCGAAAGTGTGTGCCGGCGGCTGTCGACCGTGTTTTTCGCGTAGAAGGAGGAAGGAAGTTGAGTGAGACACTTCTGATGTCTCCAGGAAGGAAATTCTATGCGTACTGGCAGGGAATTCTATGCCCAATACTTGCGTACCTTGCTCGTACTAGTGCATTGTTAACCGGTAGCAGACTAGAGTGCATAGAGTCCTGGCGAAGTTAGCTGTTATATCTCCATACGTGTCTGTCGCGCGTGAACTTACGAGTATTGCCTATTACTCGTAAGTTCACAATCTTCTTGAAGGTTCCTTCTTGAAAGCGTTTGTTAACAAAGTGCGGATGAAATGGGACTCAATCTATTTCGAATGAGTGAAGGGAAACGGCGAACCTGGTGAAGAAAATTCGAGACCAGAACCGGGCCGAGATCATTAAGTAGAAATTTCGGAAGCAAGTGCTTGTAAGTTCCCGAAACTTTTCACAAATTACCTCTGAACAGTTGTCCTTGTTATCAAGCGTTTGAAGTTTTAAGGGATAGCTGAGACGTGAGACTTTTGCGTGGATTCAAAGACAGGTCAAGTGCGCACTAATCCATAGCTTTCTCCTTAATTCTAACTTTGTTCCACACTTGACTGTCACCTTTCTCCAACTCACTTGTCATAGTTCAATTGCTGCTTTAACATAGACAAATTTCGTGCTCCGCAGCTAACCGAGCGTCACAGAGCGCACGTCCACGCTTCAGCGCCGTGACGTCGCATGCGGCTAGCGCGCGACGTCGCGTTGGAGTTACGTCCTGGAGCCGCTGTCTGTTCTGCGTATGTGGTCGACCTGTGCGTCGGGAATCCTCGAACGATTCGTCACCGTTGTCGAACTTGTGGTACCGATTCAAACACGTGGCCCGAGAGGAAGCTTGCTCCTTCATTGTCTTCTGTAGAAGGCAATGGGCCTCGTTCGCGGATCGGCCGGAGCGGTGCTGTAGAAGGAGAGCTGGTCGGTAGAGCATCTTCTTATCGTTCATTGCGAAGGCACCACTGGGAACAGGAGACGATATGTCGCACATGCTGATGACAGTTACATATACAGGGCATGAAACACAAAGCTCCTAACTGCGGCCCGCTCACAACTTTAGCTGGCAATACGATACGTTGTTTTGAATTTTACCATGCAGTTAGTCTAAAAACTTTCCGGACAAGCTAGAATAAAAACAAGCCAAGACACGACCAAACAATGTTCTAGGCACGGGTAAAACAATGTACTTGTACCCTAATCATCTGCAAACATCCCCACCTAGTTCACAAATGTTATATATTCTTATGTTTTCTGTGTCATTCATTTTGATTTCGTTAGTGCAGTTGTTTTTTAAGGAATGGGTTTATTTATTTATTTATTTGCACTTTTAGGTGCGCTCTAGAAGAGCCAATATAGTTCTTTCCTTCTCGATCGCATCAGTGCATAATAAATGCGTTAATGGTCATTATATATAGAATCATCCCAGCAGTCGATAGTTTGCTGATCTTCACTTCCATTATGTGGTTTATATCGCAAAGGTCGTTGTTTGTCCGGTATTGCTTGATTATATGTATGGTGAGAAATGTCGCCACTATACTTGTGCTCGAATAATCGAATTCGAATAATTATTCGAATAATTTATTCGAATTGAATTTTCGATTATTTGTTTATTCGGGTTTTGCGAATTCGAATTCGGTTATTCGAGGTTCCAAAATTCGAATAATTATTCGATCTCGATTTTTCGAGGTACGAACATTCGAATAATATTCGAATTTCGAATACGTGGTTGTTTCGAATGTGCCATAATGATGATTTTTGTAAGCGACGTTCAGCGACTGTTTTCGATAGCACACTGTCGAGAAGCTCACCGTTACGAAAACGCATTCAATATCCTACTATACTTATTAGGTTGTAACGAAATAAATGGCACTGAACCACTGTAAATTTAAACAGTTAATATCTCGGCTTGTAGGCAAGTATGTTAATCGAAATAAAAACCTTCTGATTCTACACATCTTTGCCAACGTGAAACAAGCTTTTTTATCCTAGTAGCATAAAAGTTCTAGAATTGACGAAATCTTCGAAGGCACTTTCGGCATCCTTTTGGTCTTTGAATATTTTCCCTACCAAGAAGTCGCCAAGATGCTTGAAGAAATGATAGTCTGTTGGGGAGAGGTCGGGAGAAAACGGAGGATGTGGTAGAGTTTCAATGCTCAGCTCATTCAATTTCTGCAACGTCATTCGTGCTACATGGGGGCGAGCATTGTCGTGCAGAAGGAGAACTCGCCTTCGGTTTACCAAGGCCGGCTGGATATCCTTCAACTTTTTCATCATTTCTTCAATTTCAATGCAGTACTTCTCTGCCGTGATGGATTCACCGGGAGGGAGGAAGCTGTGGTGAATAATTCCCAGCGAACACCACCATACTGTCACCATTACTTTCTTTTGGTGCAATTCCGGCTTCGCAAAAACCTTGAGGCTCTCATCGCTGTCCACCCACTGTGCCGATCGTCGCCTGTTGTCGTACGTTATCCATTTCTCGTCACAGGTTACGATGCGATCAAGGAATGGGTCCGTTTCGTTCCGTAGAAGCAGTGCGGACGAGATCTCATATCGTCGGTTTCTTTGCCTCAGACAGCTCGTGAGGCACCCATCTTTCCAGCTTTTTGGTCTTTCCAATTTCCTTCAGATGCCGGGCAGCTGCGTTGTAACTGACGCCAAGAACCTTCGCTATCTCACTGGTACCTTTGTGTGGATCCTCCTCTACCACATCTCTCAGCTTGTCCTCATCAACATCAGTATGCCTCCCACGGCCTTCATGTTCTTCCAAGCTCTCATCTCCATTCCGGAACTTCTGATACCAATGGTACGCCGTGCGAATTGTGGAACATCCTTGACCGAATGCGGCGTCGATCTTCTCGTCCGCCTCCTTAGCTGTAGTGCCCAGTTTGAATTCATACAAGTAAATGCCTCGGATTACCCTTTTGTCCATCTGCAAAAAAGTCAATAAAACTCTAAAGTTTTCCCACTTTTACATAAAAAATTTAGTACTCACCGGTAGAGCAAAGTTTGCGCTTCTCAATGATATGCCACATGTTACGGTTTGTTCTTGATCAAACGCGTAAAGACGCGCCAAAAAATGGCGCGAGCCTAATAGAAGGGTTTACAACCTAATATTAGGTTGGAAAAAAAGTCTTTTCATTTTTTTCAAAGATTTATTACTTCACAACTACAAAGTCAAATCAATTGAGATAAACTCTATTTTGTTCTACTACACTTCTCCAAAGACGTGGTAATTTTTCTAATTCCTCTCGCGTAAAAGACTGCAGTTCTGAAGTCGAATCACCGCTGAATCCAATTTTTGAGGTCCTCGTCCGTTTCAAAATATTTCTCTCCAATTTCTTGCTTGAGAGCGTGGAAGAAATAACATTCGGGAGGGCCGAGGTCAGGGCTATACGGTGGATGTGGCATTACCTCCCAGCCCAGCTTCTTTATTGTTTCTCTTGTGAGTCTTGCAGCATGTTGCTTTGCGTTGTCATGCAGGATCATCACCTTCGACTTCTCAGGCCTCTTTTCTTGGAAAGCTGCGGCGACTTTGTGGAGTTGGCCACTGTATGTGGCAGCAGTAAGTGTCTCTCCACTTCTGAGAGTTTGCCGATAAATCACTCCTCTGATATCCACCAAACACTCAAGAGAATCTTCCGTTCGTGAACATTGGGCTTGAGATCAGACTTAGGGCCATCTCCCTTTTGTACCCATTGCCTTTTCCTCGGAAGATGGCACACAGAACCCAGGACTCCTCGCCTGTCACAATCCGCGGAAGAAACGATTTTCTTCCTTATCTGGACAGAAGAGAAGCAGCGATGGAGAGCCGTCGACCTTTCTGAGTGTCTGACAGGGCATGTGGAATCCAAGCTCCAAATTTCCATGAAAGCCAAGATTCTTCAGATGGATCCCCACTATCCTATGAGACACTTCGAGCTTCTCTGCCAGCTGACGTGTCGTCTGCCAACTATCGGTACGAAGAAGATGGTGTAGTTCACTGTCGTCCAATCCAGTTGGCCTTCCTGACCATGCTTTGCCCTCAGTGAATAATTTCCCTTTAAAGACTTTCCGAACCACTCATAACAGGTGCGATGAGTAGTAGATCCCAAGCCATATATGTGGTTAATTTGGTCTGCTGCCTGACGTGCTGTGGATTCTTTAATGAATTCTTGAAGAATGCCGTGTTGAAAACGGCCATGAGGTAGATCTGGCATTGAGTTCGGAAGATTGGATGGATAACGAATTACAAGAAGAGTCTTAACCTGTGTCTGCGTGCGAACGGTAGACAAGTGTGATAGGATTACGAAATCAGCAATCAACATTGGCTAGTGCGTTTACAAGGGGAAGGGTAAAAAAAATTTCGAAGTGTGAAGAGACTTTTTTCCAACCTAATAGAAGGGTTGTGTGCGTGCGCGCATGCGTGTTTCCATCAGTCCATCACAACTAGCGTGGGGGATACCGACCGCAGTTGATGGCGACAGACTGCGGTCCAACTTCAGTCCTTGGAGTAGTCGATCTCGCTGAACACAAATCTGAAGTTCGTTTTTGAAATTATCGGTTGAAGTTGACCGAGCTATTGATTTTCTATGGGGAATTCGTTGAGGCGAATCAATTATATGACCTTTCTTCGTCGATATTTTCAAAATCTAACTTCACATTTGCATTCTCTGCGAACACAAATGTCATCAATGTCATACACTTGAATCCTCTACGAAACTTGCACAATAAACACAAATTTCGACGGAAAATTAAAAAACAAATTCAAATTCGTGTTCAGTGACCTCGATTACCTCAGGCCTAAAGTTTCGAGCTTGTTGAGTGATGTTCACGAAAAATCGATAATTTAGTTAATATCTCTTGATGGCAGACGCTACTGCAAAAACTAGATTCGTGTTCAGCGACCTCGATTACGTTGGGACTGAAGCTCATAGTATGCATATCTGACACGATTATATACAATTTTCAGTTGAAATTCAAAGTTTTTCAAATCAAATTCAACGTTGTTACACGGGAAGATTCAGAAGAATGTTGAAATTTATTTCAAAAACGTTGAATTTTGACTGAAAATGGTATATAACTCCACGACTTGATTGGCTGCCGATTCCCGTGAGATACTGAAATGAACAAATAGAGTGAACGGTTTTTTTCGTGAAGGCTTTGCACTTGGCGTAGATGTTTTGCACATGTATTTCTGTAGGGTTTTTTTGTAGGATTTTTTTGTAGGAAAAAGTTCTCATTTCGTGCCGTTTTAACGAGGATTGCAAACGGCTCTTAGAAGATTTTGAATATCTCCATTATTTACTTTTATAAAGAATTCAATTCCTTTGTTTTGTCTCCGGCGAATGCTGTCGTTGAACTTCTTTACCACACTTATTTGAACCTGCCATCAATGCGCTTTTGAAGTGAGTAAACGATACCAAACGAAATTGGCTAACACAAAAATCGTATTGTCCTTATTAATACTTCTTCTTCTTTTCCTGAGCGTTTAGTCCCGCGCAGTCGCAGGGTCCGCTGTTCTTGTGATCTGTCGCCATCACTGCCCTAACATTCTCGTTTCGCACCCTGTCCCGACGGGTCCATCCATATGCCCACCTCAGCATCCTCATCTCCGCCGCGTGCAGTTGCCGCTCCTGCGCCTTACCGAGGGCCCAGCACTCACTGCCGTAGAGGAGGGCAGGTCTCACAACTGTTCTATAGAGCTTGCCTTTGAGCGTCCTGGAGCATCTACGGTCGCAGAGGATCCCTGTGGACTCCCTCCACTTGAGCCAGGCTGCGTTTATCCGTCCCCTGACCGCCTGGTCCACACTTCCTTCCTCGGATAGGTCACTTCCGAGGTAGCGGAATTCTTCCACCTTCTCGATTGTTTCCCCTTGGCAGTCTAGGATTGATCCAGCGCACAGCTCAGAGCTGATGAACTTCGTCTTCTTCACGTTCAGCCATAGGCCGTTGTCTGTTAGGGCTCTCTGCCACAGCTGCACCTTCTTCTCCAGCTCCTCCTGGTTGTCGGCTACTAGGGCGATGTCGTCCGCGTAGAGGATCGTTCTGAGAGGGCCTTCCTCAAGGTGGTTCACTATAGAGTCAAGTGTCAGCAGGAAGAGGGACGGGCTCAGAGCCGACACTTGGTGTACCCCCACTGTGATGTCCACTTTCCTTGTCACCCCGTGTGGAGTTCGTATCGCCGCTTTCGAGCCCTCGTACATGTCCCTTATGACCATGATCAGACGTTCCGGGACACCCCTATCTCGAAGGGCATTCCAGATTACGGCCCGAGCTAGCCTGTCGTAGGCCTTCTCCAGGTCCAGGAATGCCAGGTAGCAGGGTTTTCGTTTCTTCCGATATTTCTCCATCACCTGACGAGCGATGAAGATGGCGTCTGTGGTGGACCTCTCAGGCATGAAGCCCCACTGCACCTGGGTACCATCTCCCTCAGCCTTGAGTCGATCAGTCGTTTGTAGATCTTTATCGTGTGTGAGATCAGTTTGATCCCTCGGTAGTTGGAGCATTCAGAAGCGTCTCCCTTTTGCTTGAAGATGAGGACTATGTATGGTGCTGTTCCTCCAGTCATCCGGCATCTTACCTTCTTTCGTGATTCTGTTGAGGAACTGCGTCAGCCAGTTGATTCCGAGGTCCCCGAGCACCTTCCAAGCCACTACTGGCACACCGTCAGGCCCTGCTGCCTTTCCGAGTTTCATCTTCCCTATGGCCTTGCGAACCTCTTCTTGCGTCCAGGGTGGGATGGGTCCTTCCGTTGGTTGTTCTTCCTCGGCCTCCCGACGAGGGAACTCCTCGTTCAGGAGTTCCTTGAAGTACTCCTCCCATCTCTCTCTGACCTTGACCGGCTTCCGTAACACCCTACCGTCAGCCCTCTTCACAGTATTCACTACTCGAATGTCGAGGCTTGCTCTATGACGCGCCTTGCCAGGCGGATGGCGAACTTCACTCCCTCTGGCCCGTCAAGTTTCTCGTACAGGGCATCCATTTCCGCGTTCTTTGCCTTTGCTACCGCTGTTTTTGCCAGCCTCTTCAGCTTCCTGTAAGCTGTAAGATGCTCGGGTGCCCTCGTCTTCTGCCACAGCTTGTGGGCCTCCTTCTTCCTCTTCACCGCAGCCTGCACCTCTTCGTTCCAGAACCATGCCGATTTATTCCCTCTGGTTCCTCCCTTTGTTTCTCCCAGGGTTTCCTTGGCACATTTCAGGATTGTTTGGGCTACCCTCCTCCAGGTCTCATTCACGGGACAGCTGGATCTGGAAGGCCTGCTCCGAGCACTGCCCTTCGTAGCTCGTTCCGCTCTGAACCCCGCAGTCTCCACCATCGGATCCTGGGTTCCGTCCTCACTTTGGGCCTGGTGGGTAGAGGTATGCTAAGGTCGGCTACCAAGGGTCTATGCTGTGGTGCCACGTCTTCTCCCGGAATGACATCCACATCCCGGAATGTTTTCAGGGCAGCCCTTTGAACCAGGATGTGGTCAACTTCCGTCCTTCTTCCTCCGCTAGCATAGGTCACCTTCTGGCTCTCCCTCTTCGCGAAGAAGGTGCTACAGACAGCCAGGTCGTGGGCGATAGCCAGATCCAGAATTCGTTCTCCATCCGGGTTTATCAGGCCGATTCCTTTGCCTCCATGAACCCTTTCCACTCCTCTTCTGACACTCCCCACATACCCGTTCATGTCCCCTGCTATGGAGAGGTAGTCGCCTCCTGGTACGGACCTTATGGCTTCCTCGAGCGAGAGGTAGAAGTCATCCTTGTCGTGCTCGGAGCATCTGGTCTGCGGAGCGTAGACAGACATGATGGTCCAGTAACCCTCCTTCGTGTCCAGCCGCAGTGACATGATGCGGTCGTTTATTCTTTGGACAGCCGCTACTGAATCCTTGAGGGACTCCGCGACAGCTATCCCTACCCCGTTCCTCTTGGTGTCCTCTCCGTTGTAGTACAGCTTGACCCCTTCTCCGATCTCCCTGGCTTTCGCCCCTTTCCATCGCGTTTCCTGCAGACACAGGACTTGTATCCTTCTGCGCTTCATCAGGTCAGCCACTTCATTAGATCTTCCGGTCAGCGTTCCCACATTCAGACTCCCCAGTCGAGCTAGCTTTTTTAGCCGAGGTCGTTCGGCCCTCGGTAGCCCTTGCATACTGACCACAGAACTCGGGCGGGGGTTCTGTGCGCCACTTCCGGGTGACGTCCTAGCCTTTACACTGATTCTATTGCGACTTGTGATCATGGTTTTGTGACGAGATTTCTCCATCAGCCGGCCTGTCAACCTGGGCCTGACGCTGGAACCGTTGCCATTTTTGCAATTTTTGCAGGGCATGGAGTGCCGGAGCCGGGATTCGAACCCGTGACCGTTTGTGCATGAAACTACACTACTAACCACTAGGCTAACTCGGCTCTATCGTCCTTATTAATACACCCGGTGCAAAACTATAGGTTCACCCCGATTTGTCCATTAGTACCCGAGGGATCCGCAGCCTAAGCTCAGCGATGTTACCGTCGTGTTCCTCACTGTCGAGAGCCTCTATTGAAAATTTTTAAGCAGGTTATCTTATCAGTGCAGGATACCGCGAACTTTAACTGAAAATTTAACAAATGGAGACCGGTGCAAAATATAAGTTCGCTTCATGGAAAACCTGATTAATCACAAAAGTACCTACAGACAAGGTAAGATTAGTACTTCATCACACCACCTTTTTTGCAACCATATCGAAAATTCTATTTCGCATACTATTGATTAGGTTATCAATAACAGTTCGCTCAACATTGGTTCATGCATGAAGTATGCCATTCTTCAGATCAAAAACCGAAGCGTAAATGGTTCTATTTTTGTAGACTTTGTGTACAAGAATGCTCCGCAAGTTTTCTATCGGGCTGAGATCTGGAGGACAACTAGGCCACTCCAAAAGTTGAATTGTATTGGAGTTTAGCTAACCTCTTATAAACCTTATGGAAAAGGTACAGGATAACTACACTCGCAAGGTTCTAATTCGCATTGGAGGATTCCTTTACTCTAAGGTACCTAAAGCATCGATAAGGTGCAAATACCTGGGTTTTCACACATTGGCTTCTCGCAGGAAATTCTTTGATATTTGTCGGGTTTATAAGTTAATCCACTTTTCGCGCTTTGGAGGCTCCAATTTCTTTAATCTGCGTGCTTTTCAAACAAAGGGGGAGTCTGAGAAGATTCTTATCAGTCGGCCTAGGAGAAAGCTGAAGGTGGCCCTTTCTCCTTTTTCCTGGGCAGCTAGCGCATATATCAGGGCGATGAGATGTATGTCGTCCTCATTTTTCCCGGGTCAGCTTGAGCGATCTGTTAAGAAGTCGCAGTTGAATTATGAAGTTTAACACATTACAGCCTTGCCGGTTTATTCGGTTCGGCCTAACAGACTTTTATTCATGCCTCAATTAATCACTGATCAGACATTGGTTTATCTCGCTCTATGTATGTCTTCGTGTTGTTGTTTGACATTGGTTTGACCCGCTCAAGGTGTGTCTTCATGTTGTTGTATTGTTGTAATACTTTTTTTTCTGGCGCTTGCGCTTATCGCGAACGTATTGAATAAATAAATAAATAAATAAACCTGCAGTTGATTGCGATACGTAAATGGATACATTATCTTGTTGGAAAATGAGATTGAGCCTACGAACTCTTCTGAAATATAGCAAAAGGTGATCTCGGAGCAATTCTTGGTAGTCTTCACTGTTCATCCTACACGAGACGAACGAGACAAGTCCGCATCCAGAAAACGCAGCCCAACCATGAGACTTCAACCGCCTAGATGATACTCGACCTCTTTCCTCAGATCTCTACAGCAGTGTAAAAGAAGTGGAATCTTGATGGGCCCGACGGGTACAGACACTATTGGAGAGGTTAGAGGAGAGAGAAGCGAGTATTCTACAGACGCAACTCTGTCGGTGGAAGTTTCATGGTTTGGGCTGCGTTTTCTGGATACGAACTTGTTGCCTTGCAGTTTGTCTCGTGTAGAATAAACAGTGAAGACTACCAGAAATTGCTCGGAGAGTACCTTCTGCCATATCTCAGAAGATTTCGTAGGCACAACCTTATTTTCCAACAAGATAATGCATCCATACACGTATCGCAATCAACTACAGGTTGGCTTATCTCCAACAGAATTCAACCTTTGAAGTGGCCTAGTTGTTCATCAGATTTCAACCCGAAAACTAGAAGGCATGTAGGACATTCTTGTACACAAAGTGTAGAAAAATGGAACCACTTACACTTTGATCTCTGGTCTAAAGAACGCCATACTTGATGCATGGACCAATGTTAAGCAAACTGTTATTGATAATCTAATTAGTAGCATGCCAAATAGAATTTTCGATATTGTTTACAACAGAGGTGATGTGATGAAGTACTAATCTTACCTTGTCTGTAGGTATTTTTGTGATTAATCAGGTTTTCTATGAAGCGAACTTATATTTTGCACCGGTCTCTATTTGTTAAAATTTCAGTTAAAGTTCGCGGTATCCTGCACTGATAAGATAAACTGCTTAGAATTCTATAGAACTTTTCGATAGTGAGGAACACGATGGTAACATTACTGAGACTCAGCAGCGGGTTCTTCGGGTACTGATGGACAAATCGGGGGTGAACCTATTTTGCATCGTGGTGTATGAAGTTATAATGAAGTTTATTCAATTATTCGACTTTTTCGAATATTCGATTATTCGGAAATTCGAATAATCAAAAATGTGGTTATTTGATTATTCGGAAATTCGAATAACTAAAAAATGGGGTTGTTCGATAATTCTTCCATTCGAAAATTTTTAAAAAAGCACAAGTATAATCGCCACGTCAGATAGATTTTTCGGGTTAGTCCATAACCAGAAGCCATCACACATCCATTTAGTTCTCATCCTCAATCCGAAGCATTTGTAATACATTTAGTTTGCGCAACTTATTTCTGAAGTTCTTAGAATTCCTACATGAAATCAAATCCAGTGGAAGCTGATTAAGCCATCTAGCGGTTCGCATAAAGAATGAATTAAACGCAATGTTTCCGACGGGTGTTGTATTGCTAGCACTGTTGTTCTTCCTTGGCTTAAATATCCAGTATTAACGTTAAGTATTAAGTATTATATTATTATATATTATTATAAGTATTAACGTAATTTCAATGTATTCCTATACTGAACCCATTCAATCCTTATGAAATCGTTTAAGAGTGGCCACTACCAACTAGGACTGCACCGACGATTTTTCTTCCCAATGTTTCTTAGTTTCAAATTCGAACGTAAGGCTAGAAATAGGATGCATCGCGCCACGCGGAGCACAGCATGCTGTGTTTCGATGCCATAGGTACCATGTAAGGGTGTGGGGTCCACTAACACTGTCGTTTAAATCAGTAAATCCTCCGAAGCTTTCGCGTGAGCACTCTGCCTATTGACGTCATGCCAACGTCAATCCTTTTCCTGATCCGGGCGAGTGCGCGTCGACTGCTTGATTGTCCGATAGTGCAGTTATTTGAATTTGGTATAAAGGATAAAGGATAAAGGACGGCGTTACTCAATCCCTTCTGGGATGCGCCAGCGCATTCTACTTCTACGGGATGTCGTGGAGGCGACATGAATGCGTATTTGGCCATACAATGACTTGCGGTGGCCAGCCGATGAACAAGTCAGCGCTTTATCCTTCCCAGACGAGTCTGGTACCAATTCACCGACCCCGGAGGGATGGAAGGCTTGGTTGGCCTGGGCGGGAAATCCGAACCAGGAACCTGGTATCGGGTGCACGCGACAGTCGCGCCTCCTCCGACTGCGCCACACGCGCCCAAATTTGGTATAGGTTTTGTTTCATCAAGCCGTGGATTTTTTACCTTTCCCCCTCAACTAGGAATGCAGTTTTAGGCATGTATTCGACCGACTGTAAGAACTACAAATCGTAAGGTCAGCATACTTTGTGTTGCATGCTTTTTCCTTCACACTATGATTCTTGCGAGAGTATCAGGCGCCAGATCCATCAACGACTCTCAGCAATCTGACGGTGAAAATACTGCCGAAATTCCTGAAAACGCGGCTTATCATCAAGCGACATGGTGAAATGCTTCAGTGCTTCTTGTTGATAAGCCGCACTATCAGGCATTTCAGCAGTATTTTCACCGTTAGATTGTTGTAAGTCATTGATGAATCTGGTCCCAGTTGGAATCCCCCTACTAAACTTGGATCGAGACCTATCCACAGCTATGTTAAGAAAACGAAAAACGCGTAGATTGCTTTATATTTTGGCAGTATTGTATTTTCACGACTCCAGAGGTCGAAAAAAAGTTCGACCAAAGGAGTTATTTGGGGAGTCGTCGCGAGCGGAGGACAGGAGATACGCCCGCTCCCTCCTGGGGGCGTGCAATCTTCCTCTCATTCTCCTTGCTCACCCATCCCCAACCCCCTAGGCTTCACCTAGAGTCTAACGGCTGCATCACGAAACCTTTGACGCACAAAACAAAAGTTTACGGTCCGCAGAACAGCGGCTATACCTCCTGACGCCACGCCTCCCTCCCCCCCCCCCCGGCAGGGAGAGGGTGTACCTCCCGTCGCGCTGCCCGTCGCGAGTCTGATACCCGTATTCGAAATTTCGGGCGACTGCGGTAGGTTACGGTAGCTAAGGGTGTAAGGTTAGCTGTCGAAGTGATGGTCAACAAATTTTCCCATACTTTCTCTACAGATGTTATTTGCTATGCCGATAACGACCCTTTCTGTATGACAGATCCGTGAGATCGAAAATCTTAGTACATAAAGCGAAAGGCATGAATCACTGACGGTCAACGGGTGCAAATGAATGGGTGGCTACACCCAACCGTTCGTCGTATCGCCGCCGTCAACCGTAAACATTACAGCATGTCAGCGTGGCAGGCAGCCACTGTTGCCGGTGGTGTTGATTACAACGATGATTCCATTGCCGTGTGGTCACCAAAGAACACCCCCTTGATGAAGCTTCGCAAGACGTCACCACGGCTATGACGAGCCGCCGCTGCCGGGTATAGACAAAGGTTTTGAAGCGTTACGGAAGGGATCTGTGCCGCTGCACGGCTCACACCTCATGGTCTGTGATGAAAGACGTCGACGCGCCTTACCATTCGCTTCTGTTTTAGGACTATGTTATACCATCGCTCACCCCGAAGCCTAATGATAAGCTCCCATATCGATTCATCGCGTTGAAGGATCGGTATGGGATCTTGTCATTAGCTAGTAGAAAAGTGGGTATCATTTTTGCAGTCTTGAATCAACGGAGGCAGGGGCTCTCAAAGTTTACTACGGGATCACATGCACACGTGCTAATCTACCGTAATCAGGCGAAGTTTCAAAAATGGATATCATATTCGTGGTTAGCGTCCCAGATAACCCCCTTAATTTGGGTGAAAACTTTTTCTACCCGTTCTCGACCTCGACCAATGAGCTAAGAGTTTCGAAAGCGTAATGGTGCTGCTTCAGATTTGCCCATGACAATTGCACACTCAGGGGAGGGGGACGTTCACTCTTGTAACGGCGAACCATCCAGATCAACTTTTTAAAAGATATCTCTGTACGTCTCTCTTCAATAAAAAATCTCTCTTTATTTAACATTTTTTAATTGGTAAGCTCATCAGACGAGTTTCAAGACCAGTGTGGCGCCGTCTAACGATACACTCGCTGACCTGCTGGGACTGTAGTAGCTACTTCCTCGTCATCATCACTTGACTACTTGTAGACCTTCGACAGGCAGTCGGGTACAACTGGACTTGTGCAACGGTCGGCTGTCTTTATTTGGCCATGTGGGACACGTGCTAGGTGAGATTGACTGTACACCCATTCTCGACTTGTGGACTGGCCCCATCATATACCCTTGTAATTGCTTGATTCGCATTAGATAGTGCAGCTGATGAAAGAATCTCTTACTGAACACGACTGAGTTCTAAACGGCAAACCTCATTGTCGTCGACATGACGTCATCAGTCGCGCGATCTGTAACGCGAAGACACACCGCAAATGACGCTTAGCGACATTTTTGAAGTAAAGCAATAAAAATACGTTAGTTTCTCTTCTATTTCAGCGTTTTGAGGGGTAGTTGGCGCCTTCCGTCCTCAGGATGATACCTTCACTGAGAAATTTTTCGAAATTCCTAGCCGAAACTTCGTTTTCATTGAGAAATTGCCCATTTTGACTTCCAAAGCTTCATTTTCCCTGGAGATTTCACATTTTGCTTCGGAAAGTTCCTTTTCACCTGCAAATTTACCATTTCGACTTCGGAAACTTCGTTCCCACTTGGGAGTTTCCCATTATGACCTCGGAAACTTCGTTTTCACTCGGGAATTTCTCATTTTGACTTCGGAAGCTTCTTTCTTGCTGAGGAATTCTCCACTATGATTTCAAAAACTTTCTGTCTGGTCAGAAACTGCCGTTTTCAGAGATCTTTGATAGGATTTCGCAGGTGGATGGAGAAATAGGTGATACGTAGTTCACACCCCTTTCTTCTTTCTGCTTGTCCCGGTTTATGAGCGTATGACGGCGCTCTGATGCACTAGGAGTATTATGGCTCCTTTGTGCTTACCTCTGTGAGTATGATGGCTACACAAGAGGTTTATTACAGGACCGTAGTGGTCAGTGGTAGAATATGTTGATGTGTATGAGCCCAATCGTACAGACACGGGCGTGGCCTCTTTCTATCAGGCGAGGTCACGCCAACATAATCACTTATGGCAAACTTCTCGTCATGGAGTGGCAGATAAGCACCCATGGAGAAGGATGAAGAGGGTGAGCCGACAGTTCTGACGGAATGCCAGAACACTCCGGGGCAACAAAAGGAAAGAAAATGAGAGGAGCAGTGCACATATAAAGGGGAAGGAGTGGTAATACTATAGTAGCATACAAGGATAATCACTAGGCTAATCACTAGCTTGTACGTACATGACGAAATTAGCGAAACTTGCTGTGGGCCATCACAAAGGCCGCAGTAGGCCTCCAATGTCGTTCCCATGGCTTCGCTTTTGCCATTGGTTTGAGCTGATCGTCCATCGTCCTTTGTTGTCTGTTCGGCTTGTGGTTGACGATAGAGAAGAGTGAAGTGGAGTGACGAATGGAGGATTACACTGGAGACAAAAAATGTAGTAAAAGGCAGACAGCGATGTACAGTGAGAAATTGTGCGCATACGCGTACAACTAATACTGTACTGACAGAAGCGCTTTTTTGGCTTCCATTCCACTCCATGTTGACGAGGGATTTTGTTTTTCTTTGAAGTCAGAAAAGCTTTTCCACATGTATCTTGTGGTCTGCCGTTTTGTTCTCTCATTCCACTGAAGGTACAGGTTGACAGTGCGACTTTTCCAGCATTGATCGATAACCACAAGGCAAAGGTTGGGCTGCTGTTTGCTGGTAGGCATGACCCAAATGGCCGTCGTGCATCCGCAGTGGGACTGACTTTCATCAACTGTTTGTTTCTTTTATGGCATAGACCTTGAGGAAGTTGGCTGTTTTGGTCAGGATTGCCTAGTAGAAACTCTGATGAGCATGTATTAAACAGCGAAAGCGTTACCGCTGAAACGCTTACCGAACATGAGCTATTGGTTAGCTGTATAGCGTTACTGTTTTCTTCGTGGAAGAAGCTATAATCTCCTCCGCTATATTCGGATACATCGGAGTGCATTATCAGCCATTTTCGCTTCAGCAGTACCTTTTGCAACTCACTTTCAGCGTCCGCTATGTGTGATACTATCTTTAAAGCGAATGATGTGGCGTCTATAATCAGACCCCAGCATTGGGTTTCTCTGTCTAGCGCTTCTATTTCTCCCATAATTTTATTTCGCTCTGATTTTGACTTGATGGCAGTGAAGAATCGTTCCATCTTATCAATTTTGCCTTCTAAAGCCATTGTTGCTGATTTTATATGACTTAAGCAACAGCTAAGAAGCACTAAATTAGCCGTGCACTCTTCTAGGCGTTTGTCGTCATCATCAGGGTATACTATTCTTTGTGTATACGCTTGATATTTGTCAAAAACCTCTTTAATGGTTTCCACGCCAGCCATTATCGCTTTCTTGTGGAAGAAGAGCGACATTTTCTCGGCTATTCTGTTTTGTTTGAACAAATCAGATAGTTTAGGGCTGTAAGAGACCCAAGGTTTCGTTAACCGAACCTCTTATGCCGTTGCGGTAGAGCAAAGCACGTTATTTAGGGCTGAAATAGCTCCAAGGACTGGCTAGGCCAACCTCTTGCGCAGCTGCTGTTGGGCAGGGCACGGAATTTAGGGCTGTAGTAGCACCAAGGACTGGCTAGGCCAACCTCTTGCGCAGCTGCTGTCGGGCAGGGCACGGAATTTAGGGCTTATTAGCACCAAGGTATGGTAAAATCCCAACCTCTTCCCGCACAAGTGCAAGGTGTGAAGCAAACTAGTTGCTTCGAAAAGAACAAGTTAGACTAGGCTAACTTCTTGGCTAGATTTAGCCGATGCACCAGAAATGTCCCGGTTTATGAGCGTATGACGGCGCTCTGATGCACTAGGAGTATTATGGCTCCTTTGTGCTTACCTCTGTGAGTATGATGGCTACACAAGAGGTTTATTACAGGACCGTAGTGGTCAGTGGTAGAATATGTTGATGTGTATGAGCCCAATCGTACAGACACGGGCGTGGCCTCTTTCTATCAGGCGAGGTCACGCCAACATAATCACTTATGGCAAACTTCTCGTCATGGAGTGGCAGATAAGCACCCATGGAGAAGGATGAAGAGGGTGAGCCGACAGTTCTGGCGGAATGCCAGAACACTGCTGAACTTTCGAGTGTTGAGAGGATATGAACGTCGCCAGGTCTTAGGAGCCGTGATAAAGGAGAAAATTGGGAAAAATACTCTGAGTGAGGAAAAACATTCCTCGACCAGCTATATCGACACCTTCTCAGGCACGGTGACATGATCGCTAATTTGAAGGAAGCAAAGCGAAAGCAGGGGGCAGATTCATCAGCGATACCAGTGGTATCATCTCACCGCGAATGCACCATAACGGTCCACGCAGTATATAATACAGAGATACGGATAAGATGGCCGATATATCGTTAGTGGCCGGTAAGAGGTTGATAAACGTGGCCCCAAGAGGTGCAAGTTTCGCCAATTAGTGCGAAATACAAGTGCGCATTTTGCGGTAGACCGTATCAAACGCATTCTCGGCTAAGGAACAACAAAGTAGCTGTAAATGGTGATTGTTTTCGCTTTGCTGCGATTAGTTGTCTTCCTGCGATACAGTTTGAGAAGTAAGTCTGCCTCCACACGAGGTATTTGTTTATCAGGAGAGCAATATCAATTGAGAAGACACTTCCTTCCGGATAACCGCCTTGTTGGTGAGGCTCGTGACCGGAGTCCGAAATCTGCTAAAGATTGCGTCATAGAACGAGTGTTTCTTTAGAAACAAGGCCACATTAATGGGCGATTTCTTAGTGAAAACAAAGCTTCCCCTACCAAAAAGAGCCCATTCCTTCCTGAAGACGAAGTTTCGGAAGTCAAAGTGGGCAACTTCTCAGTGAAAAAGAAGTTTTCGATAGGAATGTCGAAGACTTTTGAGTGAAAATATCGCCCTGATGGCGGAAAGTGCCAACTGCTACTTAAAACGTTGGAATAATAGAGAAATTAAAGTATTTTATTGCTTTACATCAAGAATGTCGCTAAAAGAGGCGTCATTTGTGATGTGTCTTTGTGTTTGTCACAGATCGCGCGACTGATGACGACAATGAGGTTTGCCGTTTAGAACTCAGTCTGAACACGTGCTTGGCAGCCTATAGTCGAAACAAGGAATGAACATTAAAACATATAAAAGTCCGACAAGGCGCAGGAATCGAGCACCTGACCCTACACCTATGAACCACCGTCACTCCCCGCTGAGCCACCAAGATGCTTGCACGAGTATCTTTCACCTTCTCCCTTATCTCCACGTAGGGTGCGCACAAACGTGTTAGCTACGTGCTGACAGTGCAACTCAATATTGGACCTTCAGATTCCCCTAACTGCTTGGGTTTAAGGAATTTGCAAATGAAACCTACCTTCCTACCATATAAAGGGTGAAGATTCTCGTGGTGGTTTTCATTTTCACCATTCCGACAAACGCCTGAGACAGTTCCCTGGCAAGATCCGGTCTTTCCAGAATGCCATTATCAAATGGCACAAATTGGATCGGGGAGGGGGTTGGGAGTTTATATATATATATATATATATATATATATACATATATATATATATATATACATATATACATATATACATATATACATATATATATATATATATATATATATATATATATATATATATAAAGTGGTTTTCCTCCTCCATAAGAAGGCACATGAATGTCGAATTACATCAAAAATGGTGAAACATAGTTCACCAAATGGTACGCACAAGAGTTGAATAACATTTTTAATTTCGTGCAGCACAAAGTGTGGTATGGGGCTGCTCTACATGGTGACCCCCTCCCCCACGCCACCCAATTTGCGCCGAATGCTATACAATGTAAAATAGGAAAGTGCCGATCAGAGAGCGTGCTTATTTCCTTCTCTCCCTCAGTCCCCGTCCTTTCTTTCCCCGGAAGCGCAATATGGTACTTGAAAAAAGGTGCCAAGGTCGGCGTAACGCTTAGCAGCGTGCTAAATGTATTCGACGTCATTACGACGCTATTTCACAGTGGAGCGCGAAAACGTATGACTCAGCAGCGTGCCCGCCCGCGAAATTCGTATTGAATGTGCTTTTATCCAAGGTGAGCGATTTCAAAATGGAGCGAGGAGATTGAACGAGTTATCCGATTTTATCGAATCATCGTATTTCTCCAGGGTCCGGATAATTGGATGATTCGGATAATGGCAATTTCGCGGACTCCTGATTTCTGGATGACTTGGATAAGCGCGATTTTGAGGACTTCGGATTTTTGGATGATTCGGATAAGGGCAATTTCGCGGGGACCAGATAACTGGATGAAAATGATTCATTCGGATCCAACGTAAAGTGGATAGCACCCCAACTAGACCATTGGGCGAAGTTTGGGCGATTTTTTGATCTTTCCTGGAGTTCTGTAGTCGTGAAAACACAATAGTACCTACATTTTTGCTCGCTTCGTACTGTACGTTTGCCTGCTGCTACAGTGCAGGCTTGAGTGGGGCGGCGCTTACGTGAATCCCGAACTTGCTGAATTTGGTTTATCTAGAAGGAGAAAAAGTTTTCTTGCTGCTTTTTAGGTAAACACATTCCTCTTAATCAGTATCAACTTAATTTTATGTAGCAAGGATTCAGGCCCGTGAGTTTTTTTAAACATTTGCTTATTTTCTGCCCATTATGGAGAGAGCGGGGAGCAGGTCTTCTTTCGCCACTTCATGACCCTTAGAGGGGATGTCAGATTAAAATGCAGATTGGGGAGGGACGAGTCTCCGTGTAATTTCGTAATTCTTTTTTAACCGTCATTGCCATGTACTTAACGGGCTGATGCTCGCCCCACTCGGACTGCGAATGCCTCCGGCCTTTCCCTCACTGCCATAGTCGCTTTCGCGAGACGTAGAGTGTGAGAAGGAGCAGGCATTCTCCCTGTATCTGTGCAATAACGTTTGCTGAACAAAACTGAAGCACTTTGCGGTGACACCTCTCTCACCCTCTCCTCTCCGCCCTTTGCCTGTGTGTCAGCTTACGCAAAAATAACAGAGGCTTGTAGGAGCTCACGTGTCAATCGGCATCCTTGCCCAAGTTAACTGTTTGAACCATCACGCGATAGGATGGTCACTGCTGTGTGGAGTATGAACTGGTCGATCAACACAGCGATGGTGGTGGTGATCTTCGTTCCTGCACGCGGTGTCACATATGAGTGCTCGCCTTTGTGGACTGCGTTGAACCAGACACTCGGTGCAGACGACAGGCCCTTGTGGCAGGCTGGTCCGCGAACACCCAATGTATCGCACGGTTTTTCATGAATCATGTTTCTCGTAACTGTGAGGGCGCGTCCGCGGAAGCAGACACGCACTCGCAACTCCCTGCGAGGGCGAGAGGAATGCGAGCAAGGGCGGCGTTTGGCGGCAAGTTTGTCCGAAAGTCTGTAACGTAAACAGGGCCGCGTGGGAACGCTGAAAGTGGGCACGAAAACGGCCCACTTGTTTGAGTTAGTTGAAGTACTGGAGCGAAGAACAGTTGATTCCTGTGGAGTACAAGGGAAGAGGTGGTCCTGCGCCAATTCAAGAGACATAGGCCGAGACTTTAGTACGGCTTTAATTCCGTTCTCTGTGGAAGTCCCCTATCGCTTCTTCTTTGCGTGTGCTCCTCTGCGGACTGGCTGTTCCGATCAGGCCGGGGTTGAGTTTTAGAGCCTTCTCGATGAAAAACCAGCAGCGATACTGCAAAAAGACTTCATATATGTAGTTGCGGTTGTGACCTTAATGGACAGGCAGGTACCCCGAAAGATGGTTACAGCTGTCATAGTGGATTTGGTTATGGATCGGTATCGTCATAGTGGAAGTACCGCGAGAAAGCGTACTCTTTCGGCAACGTGACTTCTACCTAATGTCATATTATAGTATGATTCCAAGACGCAGATAGGCTTCGAGCTTGTGGAGGATCGCGACTGAAGCCTTGTCAATCACACTATGGTCGTGCCGTATAAGACGACCACCCTACTGCTTCGACCGATAGTCTGCACCAGGGGTGTGCGTAAATGAAATCCGCAATTTCGTAAATCGTAATTTCGAAAAAATCGTCGTCAATCGTAAATCGTAAACCGTAAATCGTAAGAGGTGCCTGACTTATAATGCATCTAATTTCCTTGCTTTTTTCTATTATGTTAAAGCTAATCGAAGCTAACTATGTTTTATTGAGACGCTTTCAGTTCGAGCTGGACACTTTCCTAATTAAGATGGAAGCCATTAAAGTCAACTAGCACCTTTCAAATCGAGCTGGACAAGTTTTTGGAGAACCAAAATAAACTGCTTGTTCAAAAACGCTATCTTAAAAGGTGCCTATACAGGGTGACCACATAGAAAGCTTACACTGCTTGGACGAATCAAAAATGTTCATCATTCTACTAGCCATCTGCTTGCGTATAAAACTATGACTTTGTAGAAAGAACCGCAATAACTGCGAATAAACCAACAAAAACCGTTCCAACCAAAACCAAAAAAAATTTGATCGCTGGCTAACTCCACGAAAACAATATTTGCACAAATAATCCAAGCATGCCCAACTGAGTGAGCGCATGACACATTTCTATGGTATGACACACCTAAAGTTCTAAGCCTTCTCACATTTTGAATTACTCAACAGCATTTTTGTATTTTTGGACACTCATCATAGTCGGATTTTTGACTTAAAATTATAAAAGAAGATAATTGTGTGGCATTCTTAAGAAGTGAAGTAGAGAAGCAAGGTGCAGCTTGAATTGAAACTGGTTTAACTGATTCATACAAGGTGCATTTTAAACATATAGGGGAAACCTATGGTAGAGAAGTCGGAGGAGGATGGCTATCGCGTGCTCCAGAATAGTTCTTGATTAGGATCCTACCGCGGGCAGTCAAGTCTTCCAAACCTGCTGTGTTGTGAATTGGTACCTGCTTTGCCTAGGAAGGATAGAACACTGACCTCTACATCGGCAGCAACCGCAGTTCATTCATTCTATGGGGCAAACCCACACCCAAATGACCTCTGCGATCTATATCCCATAGAGGTAGAAAGAATGGAAGGCGCATATCGAACAGAGACTGACTAACGTCATGCTTTGTCCTTTATCGTTTTTGAAGGCAACCACAACTTCTGGAATGAAAGATCGTCGTTCGACGATACCAGGCAATTACTGTCGGCATTTACTTCGCCCGCAGGTTTGATTACATTGCATTTGTTAGATTTCGGAAACTCCAAAATATTGCGTTACTAATTAATGACTGGTTGCATTTACCAGTCCTGCTCTCCACTACCTTTGTAACAAACGCTATCGTATCCTCTGCCCAGTCTTTAGCATTCTGAACGGATCGCATAGGGCGAACGCAACAGCCCCAATGAAACCACTGAAAAAAGTTTCAAACTTTTCCACTTTTATCATGAAAATGTTAGACGTTTTGCTTAAGGGGCACTTCATACGTAAATAGATTCCGCGCCATGACGTGCATGATAATCAGATTGAAACATGAGCGTTTTACTCTTTCCAACAGTTTCGCAATTATTCCACAGCATCCAATCAAGTCCAATATTCCTTGATGGCTCTGCATGAGCTCTACTCGTGTGCATTGGAAAGAGTCGTCTATGTGGTGAACAAGTGGTGAAAAAGTTACAAGTTGACTAGGCGGTGGTTGCAGCATAGAGTATGGTTCAGCAGGTGATCATCTTCATTCCAGTGCAAGGAGAATTTTCATGTCTTTCTGTAAACTGGAACTCAGGCCACTCGAATGTGAGACGTTGTGCTAAGTGTGACCAGAAAAAGGCTTCCCAGTTCCATTGCCAGGAATTAACTCGAGCGGCCTATCCACAAAGCTGCGTTGTTCTGTCACAGCGCCACAGCAGAACATAAAAAAGTAAATAGGAAATAGCAATGGGCTATGAGGGAAGTCTTTGAAAGTGGATACATCGTCATAACCCGAATTGTATCACGTCATGTGGATGTCTTTCGTCCGTGGACCGAAGATCACATTTACGAAAATTTACGATTTACGACCCAAAATGTCGTAAATCGTAAAAAAATTGCCAAAAATCACTGTAAATCGTAAAATCGTAAATCGTAAATCGTAATTACGCACACCCCTAGTCCGCAAAGATCGTCCCTCCTCCAAGGTTGAAGCGGATGTGAGCCCTCGCTTATGGTGATCGCCAGTCACGAGTCACGTCGATGAAACTTGAAGGAAGGCCATGGATGCGGTACGCCAAGCTCAGGCTCGGCATTTGGGAGCCTAGACGTCGCAAAGTCGACAAGTAATCATGGCTTTGGACGGACGATGTGGCGAAAGTTTGTAAGAAGAAGGTGCTTTACTATATGTTTTTCGACGACTATACAGCCGACAAATTGCAGAGGTGTCACGAGGCAAGGTAAGCTGCAAATGAAGCCGTGTTGTAGTTGTAAACGCCACTCATCATGATAATGCTCACAAGGAGCTCGAGTCGCCTGGTGTGATAAGTATCTGTACCAACTCGTCAAAAATCGCCATCGTTAGACTGAAGACATCGAGATCAGGGGTGTGCGTTAAATTTTTTCGGTAAATTTTTAACGACAACTTTTTAACGAAAAATTTTTACGTTAAAATCGGTAAATTCGGTAAATAAAATTTCTCTTAGCTGCAGTCAGTTTGGCTAGGCTTTAGTTTGTAAAAAACCAGATCTTGTTCTTTAGACATTTTTTCGACTCCATGACAATTATATGTGTGGCTATGTCTTCGTCTTCACAGCAAATAACAGCAGTCCATCTATCATCAATAAAATTGCTAAACGAGGAAAATCGTCAAAATTCTAAAACCAAACAGTTACAACAAGACTTCTAGAGTAACAAATTTCCTATTATGCGTAGTTCGTTTAGCTTGCGAGAAGTTGTCCACTTTCTGGGATGGTCCAAAATGCTACGCACCGTAGCAAGGCTGATCGTTTTCATTTGTCCCGACGAAATTTTTTACAGAACCTGCGCTCGCTAAGTCATCCAAAGATTGTTTTATGCTGCCATAGTTGTTTTGGAAATTACAGAATGCTTTAATGAAGAATTCAGGTCAGGCAGGAATCATCAATTCATTGGCGCAGTTCGTCTTTGGATGATATTTACGAAGTTCACAGATCTGTCTGTGAACTCTTAAAGTTTTTTGTCAGAAAGAAGCAGAGAATCAAAAAGCCACAGACCGCTGACAAATTGTTAGTTGAATCGAATTTTTCCGCATTGAGTATTTTTGTCTCTGCCACATAAGGAACGTAGATTTAACCTCTGTCTCTTTTGTATTCCAAGGGAACTCAAAAGGGCCACGCGCACGTGTATACTGACTGTGCTCCTCCTAAAAGTAACTGCCAAGAGAGCTCTCGAAGAGGACGAAAATGATAAGCAGAATCGTTGACATCCACAGTACGAAATTCAATAAGAGCGAAGCAGTGACAGTACCAACAGCCGTGCTCTAAAAGTTTTTTCAGTTTACGTATTCTTCACATCTATGCCTTTTCAACCCCACCTATGAAACAAATGTCACAAAAAAAAACTGTTGAAAGACTGACTGGTTGGTAAGTATGAAGAACTAAGATGTAGCAATCAAATGCGAGAAACGGCCTAGGGAATCCAAAAACGCGAAACTACTGCAGAAAGAAGTGGGGCGTACGCAAATAAATTGGTAAAGGAGCAATAAAAATACCAGCAATTCTCGAAATATGAGGACGATATCAACTGCCTATGTCCAAGTAAGTAAGACGCTTTCTCGCTATTGCAACGATACTGCGAATCCAAAAAATTCGTCCAAAATGCATTTACATGAAGAAGGAGTAAATTTTCGAAAATGGTGCGTAAAATGTCGTTAATGCAATTTAACGGAAATTTTCGACGTTAAATTTCGTTGAAAACTTTTAACGAAAAATGTCGGTAAATCCGGCAAATCGTTGATCGTTAAACGCACACCTCTGATCGAGAAGTTCACAGCCATCAATGATGACGGCGGCCATCTTCTAACAGAGCGCAGGAAAGCGTTGAAGCGAAGGCGTGATTACTTTGAGAAAA
The DNA here is from genome assembly GCA_947396885.1 of Heligmosomoides polygyrus polygyrus. Classification (NCBI taxonomy): domain Eukaryota; kingdom Metazoa; phylum Nematoda; class Chromadorea; order Rhabditida; family Heligmosomidae; genus Heligmosomoides; species Heligmosomoides polygyrus. The sequence continues at coordinate 43,900 of CANDYH010000026.1, forward strand.
TTTCCACTATGGAATTTCGGAAAAATTGGAATTGGTGGGCGGATAAGGAATTGGAAGTTCCTTATCCGGCCATCACTATTAAGGCTTCTGTCTACGATCCCGTCCACTGGATCACTGGTGAGGAATCAGAACAGGCTCTGAGGAAGATGAAGCCCAGCAACGTGGCAGGCTCTGATGACCTGGCAGCCGATTTATGGGAATCGAAATTCGCCAGGTGAAGAGCTACGCCAGAGTACTGAGCACTGCCTGGGTTCCTCAAGTGCGACCATACTATACTGAAGTCTGATCCTGTCGGGTGCTGCACGGTTCTTCACCGACTAGATGGCGTGTGGGGTCTTGGAAAGGAGGAAATAGGCCACAAAATATTCTGCGGTAGATGACATTGGTCAGGTGGATGCGGGTATTGAAGGGATTGGAGTCGTAAACGACTTTCTCCATTGTGCCTGGAAGAGGTGGCGGTTCTACCAGGGCGTCGGAGAGCGTTCATATTGGTCTTGAAGTTGGCGAAATACCGGCGAGCGTTGCGGATGCTCATAGCCGCCTCCTGAGCTTCGGCCAACATTCTAACCTTTCCTGCCTGAAATCCTCCTTGACCGCCTCTCAGCATACATAGCCTCCCAGCTCGGACGAGTTGGTAGCTGCCTGACGCTCGTGCTGCTCCACGCTGGAGTAATTGCTGAGAGATCCCGGAGACAGGCGTTTTTTGATGGTCTTTGAGCTCTCTTTTCCCCTACCACTGTCGTGGTGATGGTGCATAAGCTGGGCGTAATCGTTGTCGATGTCGTATATGATGGTTTTTGCCCAAAAAACAGCGGCGTATGGGCCCCAGTTGGCTTTCCTTCTAGGACTCACCTTGTTAGATCCCGCGGGCTTCTCCCCTTGACGAGAAAGGCAGAACCTTCCGCGAGGGAGGCGGTGGTCCGGTCCTGTGTAGAACTTGAGGACAACGGAAATATTGGACAGGCGATGCTTGAATTGCAGTCACTTTCGTTGTGGAACTATGTTACTATTCCGTCGCATGTGTTATCTACTTTGAGTTGCTGTTGAGGGGCGCTTCCTTGGACTACATACACATTATCTCCAATACTTTGCATATTATGTAGATCACAGTTTTATGAGTAAGTTGCCGTATTAGAGTAAAGGTCGGAGCATTGCTTTACGTTTATGGAAGAAGTCATCTGATTGAATCGAAAGTTGACGATGGCATTCGGTGCTTGCCTCACTTGTCCAGTCGACAGTTGTAGCACTTTGTCACACTGTTCTCAGGAGGGATTTGGAGGGTAATAGGGTCTTTTGCCGAGTAGGCAGCAATTACGCGCTCACAGCTGGAGTTGCTGGAAGCCTTTTAGCTCCAGGAAGGAAGCTGCAAAACCTCGACCACTGCCTCCTCCTCCACCACACATTGAACTAGCTGGGAGCGGAACCAAGGAGGATCACACTCTCAGGTGAGTCCAGCATCGAAACCGTCGGCTAAACAAAGTCAACGTTTTTCCAGAGATGTTGCATCGTTAACACGGGATGATGATAGCAGCAAAAAAGTCCGAAAAAAGCCAGCACAGCGTGGCTCACGGGAGGTGCTTCTGTGAACGTACGCACTTATATGCCTCTTATGATTGAATAAAAACTCTTCGTCGAATGGTGTCGTGTAAAGCGCCTCGGTAATAGCTAATGGATAGCTTCAGACTAATTTAATAACACGTCTCCGTCAAGAAGAGGAGTTCTCCAAATAAGAAGGTGTTGAGCAGCATACAACAGCTCGGGCTTCCCTTCCATTTGGCTGAGGTCTTAATAATGCTTTCCTTTTGGAACGCCTCGAATACGTGTTGTTCAGCAACTTCGAAGTGGTGGCAATTTCCGCGCAAAGAATTCAACAGTGAGCAAGTTCGCCGACTGAGTGTGTCGTCTTCATTGTTGGGAGAGGTCGGCTAGTCAGTGTGGCATTTTCTAGAGATACGCCTGATGCCAATTCAGCGACTTTGCTTCGGAGGTTGCTTCGCCTGACTGAACCTCAGTACGTGGCTCTCTGGAGTCACCGCTTTCTGCGGAATGCGCCCAAGACCTACTGTTAGTGAGGGCGACATCAGTTTAATTTGGGACAACTAATCTTGCTTGAACTGAAATATGCCTCATGTTGGTGCAAAGACCGTCTTCAAAGAGCAAACATTTTTGTGCTAGCACGTTTTGCCGCAAAATGAACAAAATTTAATTAGACTCGAACATCACATCTGAAGCATACCTTCTGCCTCCCAAGTGCATAACAAATGATCGGATTTATACCAAAAACCAATTCCTAGAGTCGCTCAGAAACGCTCGAATGTAGCGGTTAGTTGGCATTATGTGGGGCATACCGCTCTGTCCACTGGATAGCTACAGAAGAGCTGAAACCTGTTATACTGGCCAGCGGCACTAAACTAACCTACGAGTGACCATCGCCTTGATTTTTCTATGCAGGGAACGCTACATTGACAACTGTGTGTGCGCTCAACACCTCTGTTACCGGTGCCTCTAGAGTCAGTGCTTTTACGGATCAAGTGTGAGAATCATTACGTTTCCAGGTGGCGGAAGCCGAGAAGCTTCTCTAAGGAGAGCGGCTGTATTGTCGAAGCGTCGGGACATTGCACTACTCTTGTAGCAAAGCTGGAACGCACGGATGAAATACTACAGTATTTAATTAGCGACAAACATGCCCAGGTTCCGAAAAGTGACCTGGTACACTACCTGCTGGACAAAGTCTCTGAACCTAAACTTGATCAGCCCTGCAACTAGGCTGAAAATCAGTCAAGAAGAATAGGAGTGAATGGTTTCTCCACGTTGAAGGTCCAGAGGATTCCATCAAGAATGACGAGTGCGAGGGAGTACGTGGTGTAGCTGAAGACCACCTGAATGTCGGAAGCTCAGGCAGAATCAGTGAGATGGAAGCGAATGGTTACTTACCAAGTCGATAAAGGCAAATACCCACACAATGTACTCCCAAACGGCTCCACTCGGCTCAAAGGACGCTGCAAATCATTTCGATGTCACGAGAAAGAGTCGCGTAAATGTCTCAAGCTGCGCAGACTAACCGGTTCTCGTACAGTAGTCGAGCACCCGACCGAACTGCGTGAAAAGGTCAGTGTCGTTGGCGAGCAGCGGTAGTGATATAGCCAGCGTGAAGCAGAGAAAGAAGAGCATCATCTCGAAAGCGGGTCTTGGGTACTGCAGTGGCCAGAGCAGCTTGGAACGCAGCGGTTCCGGCGGTGCAGGACGATCCAAGGCGCACTAGGATCAGATGGAAGAGAAAACAGTGGTCACAACACAAAATAATAAACAGGTGGTCCCGCGCTTGTTGTGATGTATAAAGCACTTCCATTTTGAATTAGAAGCTCTCAAAACCACACGACTGTTGATGTCGAACGACTTCGGATGCTTTCCAAGTCAGGCAAATTGGATGTGTATTAGGTCGTTGCATATGAAATGGCCGCTTTTGACAGAAAACCTTGGCAGATCATAACCTTGCTTGGAAGCAATTTTATTAACCGAAATAACCACCACTACAATTATTGCGCTTTACCCAATAACAAAACATAAGAAGTCATTTTCGACACCATCTTGGTTGCTGAATTTTTTATTCTTCACATGACAATCTAGATGCTTGAAAAATGATAATCGGTAGGGACAGACAGTATGCAAGATGTGGCCGAGTTTCGTAACCCAATTCATCCAGTTCCGGGACAACAATTTTTTAAGCGTGCGGACGCGCGTTGTCATGCTGTGGGATTGGGCCTCTTCGACTGACCAAGGCCGGTTGTTTTTCAATCAACTTCTGGTGCATCACTTCAACTTCGGCAATGGACTATAACAGCCATTGTCCACCACACGATCGCCATGGTTTCCTTTGGATGGAGACTCGGTTTCGGCATCTACTGTGGGATTGGGGCTCTCATTCTTGTCCAGCCATTTCGACGAGCAACGGCGATTATCATAAAGGATCCATTTTCGTCGCATGTCACGATCCTGTTAAAAACGCTCCCTTAGATTGCGCAGCCTTAACGAAACGCAGGCGCTTCAGTATTTTCCCGACGGTCAGTTCGTGCAAGATCCATTTATCCAATTTCCTCACTGTTCCGGTCGCATCAAAATGGAAACTGACAGCGTTGCCGTCACCGCCGATGTGCTATGCCAGCTCTCTCACAGTTTGACGCGGATCCGCTTCAGCCATGGCTTTGAGTTGGTCCTCGTTAAGGATTGATGGCGACCTACCTCGGCCTTCATCTTCGAGACTTTCATCACCAGATCGACACCTTTCGAACCAGTGGCGAATTGTGCGTTCCTCAGCGAAATCCTCCCCAGAGGCAGCGTCGATGTTACGAGCTGCGGCCGCGGCGTTGTGTCCACTTTTCCATTTACATAGGTAGAGCACCTCAATATCACGTTGATTCGTTCTGCAACAACGGCCTCAAAAACTCGGCAAGAGGCAGTTATGTCACAAAAGCTATAAATGGTAGAAAATCGGACATTTCAGAAACCATATACAATGCCTGAAACGGGAACATTTGTAGCCACGAAAAATCGATCAGAAATTGAGGTAGCAAGATCGTTCATTTTATATGCAACGACCCAATGAATCTTGCAACGGCAGAGCGAATCTTTCATTTATCTTTAGAGCTTTTTTTTATTTTCAGGGTTTTGGAAAGCACAAGCCGAAAAATCTCCAAGAATATTTCTGAGCCATAATCCGACCACCGCTAATTCCCTTAATTTTCATTTCGAAAGTTTTCCCTAACTCTAGATATGGGATTACCTTAATATTCTGGCAATTATTAAATTATTAATAATTCAATTCAATTATTAATAGTTCGTTTATCCTAACAAATGGTGTTGCCTTTTCTCCTCTGCTGCATCCAAATCCTGATTTCTCAACATGCAGCGTTCTGTCGGCTGATGGGCGCAGAATCTCGCGCAGGTGGTTAAGAAGAAGCGCCTGTTCATTGTGAGCAAAGTATAGTTTAATGGGCATGCGAAGTTTAACCGCGCCACTTTCTGCAAACATCAGTGTCAGAGTTAACATTATCTAAATATTACCACTTTGGTAGTGAGATCTTCCTTCCCATCCGGTATCTCCAGGTCCCCACGAAAATCGAGCAGAATATCTCGTGGTAAACATCGTCGAAAGTTCCAATCTGTGTCTGAAACGACTTACCAGGATACTATCTCAGCGGTAGGTCGGAACGGCGCAAGTGTTGTATATGGGCAGAACCGCCTCTCCTTGGGAGGTAACAAACTGCAGGTATCTCGACCCCAATACAACTCTGCGCAGAGTTAGGGGCGACGGAAGTCGCGTGTTGGCGCCCTGTTGATTCAAGTGCTCCACAGTTAGACGGGCGTGAGCGGGATGAGGGCTCGAATCGCGGACCGGCGCAGTGCACAGGTGGCGTAGTAGGGAAGCGCTCGGGCTTGTGAGCAAGGGGTCGGGGGTATGGATCCCGTACACTGCGTTTGTTTCGCACTTTTGCAAAATCCATGTTTATCATATAGGTAATCCACCTAGGGGTATTATAGTGTGTTATAGAGCATGTTTACATATAACATATGCTTCAAACTACAGATTAGCTAAAATGTTCACTTCTGTGTGTTACTTATTTTAAGCCTATTTTGTGTGAAGCTGTAGTTATGTAACGATAGATATTTTGTGGCACTAATTAAAAGTTCCGACTCCACCGACAAGACTTCGGTCAAATTTTTTTTTCGCTGAAACTTTGTCTGGGGGTTATTTGGGGTGCTGATCACGAATCTGATATCCGTTCTTCACGATTCGGCTGGATAATGTAGGTACAGGAAGGCACAGGATTACATTCTTAAAGTCTCTGCCGGTGACGGCAGGTAGAGACAGAGTCGTGAAAAACGGATGTCAGATTCGTGATCAGCACCCCAAATAACCTCCTAGACGAAGTTTCAGCGAAATCGGTGACCCTGCCTGGACCACTCTTGTTAACGGTATGGGTGGTCTCCGACCAAATCGTGAAAAACGGATGTCAGATTCGTGATCAGCACCCCAAATAAACCCCCTAGACGAAGTTTCAGTGAAATTTTTTTCGACCGAAGTCTTGTCGTTGGAGTCCGAACTTTTAACTAGTGCCACAAAATATCTATCGTTACATAACTACAGCTTCACACAAAATAGGCTTAAAATAAGTGACACACAGAAGTGAACATTTTAGGTAATCTGTAGTTTGAAGCATACGTTATATGTAAACATGCTTTATAACACACTATAATACCCCTAGGTGGATTACCTATATGATAAACATGGATTTTGCAAAAGTGCAAAACAAACGCTGCGTACGGGATCCAAACTCCCGACCCCTGCTCACGAGCCCGAGCGCTTCCCTACTACGCCACCTGTGCACTGCGCCGGTCCGCGATTCGAGCCCTCATCCCGCTCACGCCCGTCTAACTGTGGAGCACGTGAATCAACAGGGCGCCAACACGCGACTTCTGTCGCCCCTAACTCTGTACAGAGTTGTATTGGGGTCGAGATACGTGCAGTTTGTTACTTCCCAGGTAGAGGCGGTTCTGCCCATATACAACACTTGCGCCGTTCCGACCTACCGTTGAGATGGTATCCTCGTTAAACTCCTAGTACTGATTTATTCATAGGGTGGTGGTAGCCACACAGATGTCAAAAAACAGCAGCATTGGAATAGACAAATCACATAACAGAATAACAGCACTTGAATTATTAGCACAGAATCTATAAACTAGGCAGGCACCAGTAATTGAGATAGGAAACATTCACACAGCGCAACAGTAGACAACAATCTAGCGAACGAATGCTCAGAGAACCCTAAGAGGTTCTCGTTTTGTGCTACAATAGCAGTAATTTGAAGTCCGGTGGGCTCCTATAGGTCAAAGGTGTTGACCTGACTGTGGTTATCACGATGGATACGAATAGCCGAAGCATTACCCATTATTCTAGACAGATGGTCCCGGAGAAACGTGCACGGGTTCATTTGCGAGCGGAAAACTTGAAAAGCGTCTTGAGATCATCCTATTTCCTTCTATACGCAGAAGACTTTAATCCCACCATCCTACGTCTTCCTCGGTCACTTGGGATAAACAAACAGACAATGCCAAAGCATCGGTGGCGATGTCCGTTCTTCCACGTGGTGCCACTGGAAACTGCTCGCTCTGCGAGCTAAGCTAATCACAGACATTCGAATGCAGGCGACAGGCCCTTGTGACAGGCCGGCCTACGAAGACCCATGTCACATCGCATGGTGTATGACAGTTGAAGTATTTCGAGATAGTGCAACGGCGTCCGCGGGAGCCGACGCGCACTCGCAGAGCACGGCGAGTGTGAGAAGTATGCGAGGGTCCCTGATGCGAGGACGGCATCGGGGGGGGGGGGCAACTGACCTAGTCCGAAAGTCCCGTAACCTAAGCAGGACCCGCGTGGCTACGCTGAATGTGGGTACGTTGACGGGCCGCTCGTGCAAGTTGTTTGAAGCACTGAAGCGAAGGAGAGTTGGTTTCTATGCGGTACAGGAGACGAGGTGGGCCTGCGGCAAGTCAAGGGACATAGGACGTGGCTTCAAGGCCGTTCTATGTGAAAGTCCCAGGACCACCAGTGGTGTCGGAATAATCGCCTCCGAATGATATCGTGACTCGATTGTAAGCGTCGAACGCTTTGACGATCGATTGATGAAGATCATTGTCGCCGCTAAGCAGCGACTATATCACTTCTTCTCTGCGTATGCTCCGCAGAGTGGCTGCTCCGATCAAGCCAAGGATGAGTTTTGGAACCTGCTTGATGAGAAGACAGCGGAGGTACCGTCGAAAGATACCATCATAGTCGCTGGTGACCTTAATGGGCACGTAGGTGCTCCGAAGGACGGGTACAGCTGTCATGGTGATTTCGGATACGGTTCTCGTAACCCCGATGGTGAGCGTATTCTTGAGCATGCGGAATCGCATAGCCTCACCATTATGAACACCGTCTTCCGAAAACGCGACTCCCACCTCATCTCATATTGGGAGCTCCAAGTCTCAGATAGACTTTGTGCTTGTGAAGGATCATGACTGTCACAGACGCGAAGGTCGTGCCGTATGAGACGGTCGCTCCACAGCATCGACCGCTGATCTATACTTTGAAGATCGCCCCTCCGAGGCTGAAGCAGGTCGTGCGATGCAGCGCACCAAGAATCAAGTGGTGGCGAATGAAAGAAAAGGAAGCAGCTGTGATTTCTTGCGTGCGGTTAGCGACAGTTACGACTGTCGATGAAACTTGGAAGAAAGCAACCGACGCGATACGCCAAGCTGCAAGGTCGGAACTCGGCACTACAAAGCCCGGACGACGCAAAGTCGACATGCAGACATGGCTGTGGACGGACGATGTGAAAGCGAAGGTTCGAGAGAAGAAGTCGCTATATCATGTGTTTCTCGGAGATAGAACAGCCGACAACTGACAAGAGTATCAGAAGGCGAAGAAGGCTGCAAAGAAAGCCGTGGCTGTTGCGAAAACCGCTCATTATGGTGATGTTTACCGAAAGCTCGAGTCGCGCGATGGTGAGCGGTATCTGTACCGACTTACAAAGTTGGCCATCGCCAAACCGAGGATATTGAGAAGTTTTTCGGCATCAATGATCAGAACTGCCATCTTCTGACAGGCCGCAAAAGGGCGCTGAAGCGATGGCATGATTACATTGAGGAAATCTCTACGGTAGAATTTCCTCATCTAGTCATCCTTTTTGTTGCTTCTGTTCACGGTCCCGTTCACAAGATCACCGTGGAGGAAACAGAAGCGGCTCTGAAGAAGATGAAGCCCGGTGAGGCGACAGGGCCGGATGATCTGGCAGTCGATGTTTGGAAGTCGAAGCTCTGGTAACCTGCTAAGTGGTTGGCTGAGTTCTTCAACCAGGTAGTAAAGGAGAAGAAAGTACCGGAGTGTTGGCACAACAGTACGACGATTCCGATTTGGAAGAAGGGCAGTCCTGCGGACTGCTTCAATTACCGTCCGATTCGCTTGCTTTCGCACAGCATGAAGATCTTCGAGCGAATCCTCGTAGACGAATCCGTGAAACCGTCAAGCTCTCGGACAACCAGTGCGGCTTTGTGTCTGGTTGTGGGACCATTGATGCTATACACGCCGCCCGCCTCTTGGTGGAGAAGCATCGCGAGAAACAGAAGCCGGTGCATATCGCCTTTCTCGACTTGGAGAAGGCCTTCGACCGCGTACCGCGTGAGCTTATATGGTACGCATTTCGACAACACAAGGTACCTGAGGAACTCATAGAGTGGGTGCGGATGCTCTACTCTTGCTCAAAGAGTAGAGGGCAAGCTGCAGCTGGAACCTCGATGGAGTTTCCCATCTCTGTCGGGGTACACCAGGGGTCTGCGCTTTCCCCACTCCTCTTTGTTGTCGTCATGGATGCCATCACACGAGATCTTCAGAAGCCCGTCCCCTTGACGTTGCTTTATGCTGATGACGTGATGCTCGCTTGCGAAGAGAAAGACGATCTCGAGCGGCAGGTGCAAGCTTGGTGCGATCGTCTGGCCATGTTCGGACTCAAATTGAACGTCAATAAGGCCGAGTACCTAACGACTTGCGTAAACGAGTCCGCCTCCTTTAAGAGTAACGGTACTGAACTTGCACGCACTTCGGTGTTTAAATACCTTGGATCAGCAATAGTGTCTGACGGCGGTCTGATGGTTGAAGTGAACTCACGCGTGAGTGCAACTTGGTCCAAGTGGCGCTCGTTGACTAGCGTGCTCTGCGATAGGAAGATACCAGAGCAGCTGAAGTCGAAGATTTACAGAGCCGTCGTGCGGTCGGTAGCGATGTACGGCGCTGAGTGTTGGCCTGCGACTAAGGAAGTTGAAACGCGCCTCAGCGTCATGGAGACGAAGATGCTGTGCTGGACGGCAGGAGTCACGCGCATGGACCGCATTCGAAATGATGCTATTCGGCAGAAGTTCGGTATCGCGCCGATAGCGGACAAGATGCGCGAAGCTCTCTTGCGATGGTACGGCCACGTTCTGCATGGGAAAGAAGATAGCGTGCGCAAGATAAGATAAGGCAGGAGTTGGAAGTATCTGGAAAACGGCCTAGAGGACGCCCGAAGGAGTGTTGTTCCGATACGTTACACGTGGACATGAAAGCAGCTGGTGTCAACCCTGATCAAGCGCAGGATCGGGAAAGGTGGCGTCGTAACACCAGAAGAGCGGACTCCGCGACGAAGCGGGACAAACGCTGAAGAAGAAGAAGACTATGCCAAAGCATCGCGCTATCGCCTGTGTCGCGCATACCTCCTGCAAGCACGCAAGGGGAGATCAGGATTATTGCTCTTCGGGACTTTGAGAAGCCTGTGTGTGCAAAAATCTGCCATTTTGACAAAAGTTTTGTTTGGCCTCATGAAGTCCAAGATCGCGAACCTCGTCAATTATCTAGGAGTAGAATTGTGTCAGGAAAACAGCCCTTATTTCCATCTCCAATCACTAAACATCAGGACTTTTCAGACGTAAATGGTAGCTCCCCCAACCGCACTGGCTTCGTAGTAATCCAATCGCTGTTTGAACGTAGTTGGAGTCTTGGTCTAGTTTGACTGTTTATAAATCTTCGAATCATTTGCGTACATTTTGCATGTATGTACAAGAACTAGTATTGTACCTCCAAGCTGAAGTTCATGAGTGCAAATGAGGAAGAGAAGAGAACACCATAATATGCGATGAAAACAGAGGAGATTGTTCCTCAACTTCAACCTGATACCTTACTCCAGTAAGGAAACTGCGCGTCCACATATATACTATAACGTGACTACTAGGAAAGAGCGGATAATAAAGTTTTTGAAACCCGGATAACGGACAACGAATAAATCTGCACAAAAAATGGCCGGGTAACGAAAACGGATAACGAACAAAGAACAAAAATTAAAACTAATTTTGAACCATTATTTCTCCAACAGTAAGTCGGGAGTTGTAACAGTGTTCACACCACATGTTAAATAAGCCAGTTTTTACCTTCTTATTGGTGTTTTTCTTCTTCGAGGCGTGTGATAGCGCAGTCAGATGAGGCGCCGACTATTCCATGCAGTCCGACTTAATGTTCTTGGTGCAGGTCTTGCGTCCAGGTCTACCAAGGCTTGCAACCAAGTTGGGACCAGGCTTGTTCGGGAAGGATAATGCACTGATTTGTCAATCGGCTGGTCATGCAAAGTCATTCTATAGGCTGAATACGCATTCAAATTGCCTCCACCACATCCCGAAGCGGAATGCGCGACTCATTCCGCAAAAGAGTTGACTAACTTGGTCCAGTATCCTTTATTCATGTTTTCCATTGTGGCACCTCATACACTGGCATTTGTACTCATCCAAGCCACCCTCGGATGAGTGCAAATGTCAGTGTATGAGGTGCACGAGTCAGATCTCCTTTTATCTTTTTTTCATATTTTTTCTTTCAAACTTTACTTGTCTTTTTTTCAGACAGAATGTGGTTGTGCCAAAACATCAGCCGAATTATGTTTGTACATATACCGTTAATGGAATCACAGCCCCTCGACAGCTACTTCTACTGTTCAACAACTACCTATAAACCTACAGAAGAATCTGGAATTATTTGGAAATTGTAAAGTACTGGCTTTCCATCGACCGTCACTGGAAGTTATGCATACGCCAAATATATAATAGTTTCAGAGAGCTGAAAGATCGTGTAGAAGCTGGACATCTGACACATCCTCAAAACGAAGTGATTCGTATGAAACTTCATCCTTTCTCCTCTGATCGACTGGCAGATCATACGTTGTGCTTGAAGGAATTTTGGTGGGAAGCCTCAAATAGAAATGAGCAAGGCAGTGTTCTGCATTTCAAGACGCGCGGTGAGCAGGCAGATAGCTCAGCCAGACTACAGGGTGTCCCAAAATTATGTTCCCACATGTTTGACCTATCATTTTGTTGACCTACTCATCAAGCATGCACTGTCTTGGTTTCGCGCGCTAGGCATGCTCGCCCAGATCAATTCAAATAAATATACAGTTGCAATACTGACCAGCTACAGAGTGGTACCTCCTCATTCTCTGAGGGTTCCCATCATCACAGTGGACATCAGCTGAGCATCGGTGAGCAACATCTCCGCGATTTTTACTGCCGAAGCAGCGCTGAACCGCCAAAACCACCGTGTGCTTGTCAATTCAGGAGCCGAGGCCAATGGAGCGGGAAGGATCCATGAACGCTGCTGACATCCAGAATAAGCCATGGTTTGGGCTGCTGACACACCTATGCGGGAGAATCGCCGTTGTTCTTCGTCAAAAAGAGAGAGAGAAAATGGACTCCAAAATCTACTGGGAAGATCCTTTGAAAAAACTTTGGTCTCTGGAGTAGCACGATCTTCACGGAGAAGCCGTTCATCTTACAGCAGGATTCGGCACCTGCTCATAAATGGAAGATCGTGCAGGAGTGGTGCCGTGACAAGTTTTCCGACTTTATCAGCCCAGAAGAACGGCCGCGGCCTCAACCCTATGGACTTCCTACTCCGACTTGAGTGCCGAGGCCTGCTCTAAGCAACATCACTCAGTCGACTCGCTGAAAGAAAGTCCTCTGAAGGAGTGGGAAAAAATGTCAATGGAATACATACGTGCGCGGCACGCCATATGCCTTCCACGTCGCCTGAAGGCCTGCTTCCGTGCCAGAGGAAGTCGTTGTGAGGGTACGACCATGTAATTGTGTTTGTAAATATGTTGGTTAAAGTACGCTAAAATTTCATGCTCCAATCTCTGTTTCGTCCATTTTCATAACGTGAATATTTGGAACGTAATTGTGGGACACCCATTGGGAACTAAATAAGAGAGGACACCGACCTAGCATTACAAGCGTATCTCGTCTATCAGTGGAGAAGCACGAAATAATTCTCCTACATAAGCAATCGTAAGTGTGCCAGATTTTGTGGTTGCTTGTCCGTTTTATTGCTCGTTATCCAGCCAAACCGGATGGCTTACAACCAAACGGATAGGCCAAAACCCGGCGGAAACCGGGTCAGGATAAAGGTTAATCCGCTCACACCTGATGAGCACCGACTAGGCTCACATTGTAATACAACGTTTCTGGTATCGGGATTTTATCGGAAGCTTAGGAAAAGCCAAAATACATTGCAAGGGAATTTAGGTACGTTATTAGGACACTTTTTTCATCTGCATATAAGTCTAAATGGCTACCCATCGAATCAGTGTTATATAGCATACACTCATGGCTATGGCTACACTCTGCAACTGCTCATATTAGAAAGTGGAGTTCTCGAAGCTGACCGATTTCAGAAAGGTCAAAATGGTGGTGTGCTTAATACTGTCTTTAAGAGGCATGAAGATAATAGCTGCACATGGGAATTATTCGTCTTCCACGATTTCTTAATCATGTCTCCCCACTCCCTAACCTTTCGTGTAAAAAGAGTGAAAATCAGTTAAAACATTTGGTACATGTCGCGTAGGTGAGCAGCATAGGTAGGTGGGAGCGCGCCAGCCAATGATTACCAAGCAGAGCACAGACCGCACACATGCCAGCCCATCAGGGTACCAACTGTACATGCTCTCTCTGAATGGCATGCTCATTCAATGCGGTCTAATTGGTTTAAGCGTTCCCACCTACCAATGCTACTCTCCTGCGCGACATATACCAGATATTTATCCGGTAGGTACAGAAATATAACGTCATATTTTGTGGATCCAAATGTGCTATTTAGAAATAAAATGCTATGCTAGAAGGAAATAACTTACATGTGAATTTCTGGGATTTCTTATCGATTACGAAGCACGTGCCTATCATGATGAAGCACGTAACCACATTGGCGAAGAAGAAGAAGAGAACACCTTGCAGTGTGCTGGAATTCGCCAGCTTCTCCCCTAAACGAAAAACGTAACTGTAGGAAGCTGAATTCTACCTGATGAGGAGAGCATTAAGAACAATGAAGGATCTCGTGAACATCGGCCTAAGAACACACTCGGATGCGATACAGCACGATATGATCCTTTCAAAATGTGCTCTTGCTCGTTACCTTGACAAGCGTTTGCATCTACGTCAGATGCGAAATAAATGAAAACTGATAGCACGCCAGATTAAGGCAACAATTAGAAGTAGATGTAAGCACCTTCACAGCATAGAGTTCATGGCTGTCCCTCAGCTGTCAGCGTTTACTCCAACTTCAGGACCAAGATGACCGCTCTCCGACGCCCTGATGGAACCGTCACCTCTTGCAGAAGGACAATGGAGAAGGTCGTCCATGAGTTCTACTCCGATCTCTTCGAGAGCCAGAAGTCGATAGTGAAGAAACGTGCAGTACCCGCTCCGGATCATAGCCAAACATCTAAAGAACCTCCAACCAGTGCTCATCAACACCGTGGCACGGCTCTTCACACGCTACCTGTCGGGGAGCAAGGTCCATCTTAGTACTACTGTAAGCAGGTGGAATCTAATACACTTTAGTCTCATTAGTTTGTAGAAAGACTAGCAAGACCGTCTTGCTGTAGAAGAAGGGAGACGTGCACGAAAATGGCAACTAAAAAACGAACAGCTTGGGGAGCTTTCAAGAGCGTCGAAGAAGTCGTGAAGAAAACGAAGAACGTCCGACTCCGTGCCCACCTATCGACTCCACTGTTCTTCCTGCCCTAACATACGCCTCAGAGACCTGGGCTATACGAAAGCAGGATGAACACACGATCAGCGTCACGCAGCGGGGAATCGAGAGGAGTATGCTCGGAGTGACACGACTCACGTAAGTAAGAGAAGGCCCCCGGAGCTCCGAGCTTTGCCCAAGATCAGAACATTAGCAGGTACCCCAAATTTATTCTCAGACAAAGTTTGGTTCACGGTATGTCGTGCGAGATTTGTGCATCGTCCCACGGGCCAGACACGCGAAAATCGCTCTCATCATCTACATGTTAAGTGCTGTTGTAATCAGAAATTATCTCATCGAATGTTGCCCAAACCCTACAAAGTTCAGTGTCAGATTTTGTAGAACGGGACAAATAGAGAAAAGGACCAAGAGCCGAACCTGATTGGAGTCCACCGAAGGACCAATGGATGCAGTGCAGGATAGAGAGGAGTGCGGGATATCAACTACTCCACTTAAAAATAAGAGTCTGTGTCGGGCCTGAGCCCTCGTGTTATAACTCCCCCTTTTGGTTCATCTTGTGGCCTCTATAGTATATCTATATCCAGAATGCCTCAAGGGCTTTGCGCACGAGTGTTTCAGCTTCGATTTCTACCTCGATCCTAAAATACAGTCCTTCATGGAAATGACTCCTATGGCAGCCCAGAGGAGTAGAGGTTCCGGACTCTTCTTACACATCAAGACAATCCTTGATTCTCACACGAAGATGCCGACATGGTCGTTTCCAAACGTTTCCGTGGCGCGATCGCAAGCGTAGAACGTTTCGATGACCACCTAATGACGACTGCTGTCACCGTAGAGCAGTGACATGTCATTTTTTTCTACGAACGCTCCGCAGACTGACTGTTCCGAGCAAACCAATGACGAGTTGAGGTCCATCCTTGTTAGGAAGGCAGCGGAAGTGCCGGCAGAAGACGTCGCTGTTGTTGCAGCTAATCTTAATGGCCACGTAAGAGTTATGAAAGACGGTTGCAACTGTCGTCGTGGTTTCGGATATGGGTCACGTAACGCTCATGATGGTATGTCGACTCGTACGACATCGCCACCGTGAAGACGAAGTTTCGAAAACGTGGCTCGCACCCCATCTCGTTTTGTAACAGGAACCCCAAATTGCAGACTATGTCCTTGGTAGGCGACGCGACCAAGAGCTTGTCACAGATGCCAAGATTGCGCTTACAAGGGAAGCCCATGAACTTCCCCCAAAGATTCTCAACGAGACCTATAGTGTCTTGTAGGGCATCGGACGAGGATCACAGAACTGTGCTTCGTTTTTGCTAGGGATCACTGGGTGGCCAAGAAATGGCAAAAATGGTATCACTTCAGAGCCGGTTGATAAGGCATAAGTAACACCTGGAATGACACTGTCGGAAACTATTTAAGCTGCTGACTACGAATCTGTTATTCTTTTTCTAAATTATAACTTTGCTTGTACTACTTTTCATCAAAGTTGTCTCGAAGGTTAGAAAATGTGTCTGACAACATTGGAGAAGAAGCGATCCCACTAACGTGCACAGCTCTAGTCACTCACATCTACCGTCTTCTTCTTCTTCTTAAGCGTTTGTCCCTCTTCGTGTCGGCGTCCGCTATTCTGGTGTCATGACGCCGTGACGTCATGTCGCCACCTCCCCCGATCCAGCGCTAGATCAGGGTGGACACCAATAATCTTCAAGTCCGTATGTAACGCATCTAACCAGCGCTGCTTCGGGCGCCCTCTAGGCCGCTTTCCTATTACGCCGAAGTTAAGGCCTATGTTGCGGACGCTGTCTTCCTTTCCATGCAGAAGGTGGCCGTACCATCGCAAGCGAGCTTCGCGCATCTTGTCAACTATCGGCGCGACACCAAACTTCTGCCGAATGACATCGTTTCGGATGCGGTCCATGCGGATGACTCCAGCCGTCCAGCGCAGCCTCTCCGTCTCCATGACGCTGAGGTGCGTTTCAACTTCCTTAGTGGCAGGCAAACACTCAGCGCTGTACATCGCTACTGACCGAACGACTGCTCTGTAGATCTTCGACTTAAAGCGCTCTGGTATCTTCTTGTCGCAGAGCACGCCAGTCAACGAGCGCCACTTGGACCAAGCTGTACTCACGCGTGAATTCACTTCGACCATCAGCTTGCCGTCAGACGCGACTGTTGATCCCAGGTACTTAAAGACCGCAGTGCGTGGAAGCTCGATGCCGTTAACCTTGATGGAACTGGATTCATTAACGTCCGTCGCTAGATATTCGGTCTTCTTCACGTTCAGTTTGAGTCCAAACCGCTCCAAGCGATCACACCAAGCTTGCACCTCTCGCTCGAGTTCACC
Source organism: Heligmosomoides polygyrus polygyrus (assembly GCA_947396885.1). NCBI lineage: Eukaryota > Metazoa > Nematoda > Chromadorea > Rhabditida > Heligmosomidae > Heligmosomoides > Heligmosomoides polygyrus. The sequence continues at coordinate 60,834 of CANDYH010000026.1, forward strand.
TTTATCTTCGCTAGCGAGCATCACGTCATCGGCACAAAGCAACGTCCAGGGGACGGGCTTCTGAAGATCTCGTGTGATGGCATCCATGACGACAACAAAGAGGAGTGGGGAAAGCGCAGAATCCTGGTGTATCCCGACAGAGAAGGGAAACTCCATCGAGGTTCCCTCTGCAGCTTGAACTCGACTCTTTGGACAAGAGTAGAGAATTCGCACCCACTCTATGAGCTCTTCGGGAACTCCATGTCGTCGCAGGGCGTACCATATCACTTCACGCGGTACGCGGTCAAAGGCCTTCTCCAAGTCGAGGAAGGCGATATGCACCGGCTTCTGTTTCTTGCGGTGCCTCTCTATCAGGAGGCGGGCGGCGTGTATGACATCAATGGTGCCACAGCCAGCTACGAAGCTGCACTAATTGCTGGCAAGCTGGACGATGTCCCGAATTCGTCCATCGTCAATTCGCTCAAAGATCTTCATGCTGTGCGAAAGCAAGCGAATCGGACGGTAATTAAAACAGTAGGATTGCCCTTCTTCTTCCAAATCGGAATCGTCGTATTTTGGCACCACAACCTGACTAAAGAACTTCTCCAACCACTCAGCAGGGTACCAGTACTTGGACTTCCATAAATCAGCTGTCACGTCATCGGGCCCAGTCGCTTTCCCTGGCCTCATTTTCTTCAAAGCCGCTTTAATCTCCTCCACGGTGATCTTGCGAACGGGGCCGTGGGTTGGAGCTGTAGCAGGAATGGCTGGATGAGGAAATTCTACCGTAGAGATTTCCTCAAGGTAGTCGCGTCATGGCTTCAATGCCTTCTTGCGGTCCGTAAGAAGATGGCAGTTCTGATCATTGATGCCGAAAAACTTCTCAATATCCTCGGTTTGGCGATGGCAGGTCTTAGCAAGTCGGTACAAATACCGCTCACCATCGCGCAACTCCAGTTTCGGTAGACATCACCATAATGAGTGGCTCTCGCAACATCCACGGCTTTCTTTGCAGCCTTCTTCGCCTTCTGATACTCCTGCCAGTTGTCGGCTGCTGGCTCGCCGAGAAGCACGTGATAAAGCGACTTCTTCTCTCGCACTTTTGCGTTCATGTCATCTGTTCACAGCTATGCCTGCTTGTCGACCTTCCATCGCCCAGGCTTCGCAATGCCGAGTTCTGACTGTGCAGCTTGACGAATCGCTTCGGTCGTCTTCTTGCAAGTTTCGTCGACAGTCTTGACTGTCGGTAACCGCACGCGAGAAATCACAGCTGCTTCCTTCCCTTTCATTCGCCACCACTTGATTATTGCAGCACCGCATCGCTCGACCTGCTTCAGCCTCGGAGGGGCGATCTTCAGAGTGCAGAACAGCGGTCGGTGCTGTGGGGCAACCGTCTCATATGACACGATCTTCACGTCTGTGACAAGACTCCGGTCGCGATCTCTCACAAGGACAAAGTCTATCTGAGTCTTTGTACTCCTCTGTAGTATGAGATAAGGCGCGAGTCGCGTTTTCGGAAGACGGTGTTCACTATGGTGAGGTCATGCGATTCCGCGTATTCAAGAATGCGCCCACCATCGGCGTTTCGTGATCCGTATCCGAAACCACCACAGCTGTACCCGTCTTTCGTAGCACCTACGTGCCCAATAAGGTCACCAGCGACTATGATGACACCTTTCGACGGTACCTATGCTGTCTTTTTATCAAGCAGGTTCCAGAACCTATCCTTGGCTTGATCGGAGCAGCCAGTCTGCGGAGCATACGCAGAGAAGAAGTGATATAGTCGCTCCTTAGCGGCGACAATGATCTTCATCAATCGATCGTCAAAGTGTTCGACGCTTACAATCGAGTCAAGATATCGTTCGGAGACGATTATTCCGACACCACTGGTGGCCCTGGAACTTCCACAATGACCTTGAAGCCACGTCCTTTGTCCCTTGACTTGCGGCAGGATCACCTCTTCTCCTGCACCGCACAGAGATAAACTCTTCTACGCTCCTGTGCTCCAACCAACTCGCACGAGCGGCCCGTCAACGTACCCACATTCAGCGTAGCCACGCGGGTCCTGCTTACGTTACGGGACTTTCGGACTAGGTCAGTTGCCCCCGATGCCGTCCTCGCACCAGGAACCCTCGCATACTTCTCACACTTGCCAGACTCTGCGAGCGTGCGTCGTCTCCCGCGGAGGCCGTAGCACTATCTCGAAATACTTAAACTGTCATACACCATGCGATGTGACATGGGTGTTTGTAGGCCGGCCTGTCACAAGGGCCTGTCGCCTGCAATCGAATGTCCGTGTTCGGCTTAACTCGCAAAGCGGTAGTTTCCAGTGGCACCACGTGGAGGAACGGACATAGCCACCCGTCACCCACATCTACCGTAACCTACAGTAATCCTGCGAAATTTTAAAAATAGATGTCATATCCGTGATTAGCCCCTCAAATAACCCCCGTGGACGATGTTTGGGCAAAACTTTTTCTTTCGTTCTCTCCTCGACCTTTAGAGTCGTGAAAGGCAGCAGAGCCGGTTATTCCGCCTATCCTTCCTTTAAATTACACAAACCCATCGTAACTTTCTGTAATCTACCTCGTTCCACCGAAATTGGTTGCCAAATTGGTGCTCACGTCCCAAATAACCCTATAGATGAATTTTGGACAACAATTTTTCTCGACCTCTGGAGTAGAGGGAGTGAGTGCAAGTGCTCCTAATGCACCCGACCAACACTTCCAAAAGTAATCAAGAACATACCAAAGAGGTCATATCTGGATAGCATCTAACTGAACTATTCTCAGCGAGACAAGCATCGTTTAATGGATGCCCGTTATCGCTCCACGCAACAAAACCAGCTTCTTCCACATCTGACAGCAGGTTGAAAGCGGGTTTAGAACGCGGAGAAAGTACCCTACCGGAGCCAAAATGTAATCTTCATTTGCAAAAACGCCAACAGTCCACCTAGAGACGCAGAAACCACACCGCTCTCGCAAGTCCACCATGCTATCCCCTCGGCCATCCAGTCGCTGCCGCACCCGGGGGCGAATGAATCATTTGAATGTAGACTTCAGCTTCGTTTAGGAAACGTAGGTAATTAGTATAACTATTTTAGTTTGAGCTCCAAACCTTTTGTAAGTTAAGTTCAGAGCACGACAGGGCCACTCACGGAGTCACTTTTGCCTTATCAGCCCGTCCTGAAGCGGTACCATTTTGCCATTTTCAGACCAACCAGTGGCCCGTAGCAAAAACGAAGCAAAGTTCTGTGATCCTCGACCGATGCTCTACAAGAACATATAGGTCACGGTGAGAATCTTTGGGGGGGGGGGGGAGTTCATGGGCCACCCTTGTTAGTCTAAAACTGAAGGAGGTGAGATATGTAAGCCAGAGAGAATCAAATGGCGGCGATTGAAGAATTATGAACCTGGGGCCGGATTCATCAACGACTAACCCGCGGGTATAGTGGGTAGAGGTACCCACGACGAAGCCTGCGTCTCTCACTCTCGTCTTATCTCTACCTGACTCTTATCTTACCTCCACCCCTTATACCCCGCATACCCACAGGTTTAGTTGTTGATGAATCCGGCCCCTGTTGTCAATTCTCGCACTAGGCTGTTGACGGTCACGGCTGTCGACGAGACCTGAAAAGGCGCTACCGAAGCGATGATCTGTTCTGTAGCCTTCAAACTTCATACAATGAAGCCTGGACGGTGTTGCGTCGACAAGCAATGATGGCTGTGGACTGACGATGAGAGAGGAAACGTCAGTAAAAATGTATTTAGCGGCTACAAGGCAGTCCATAATTTGCGGAATTGTCGAGAAGCGGAGAATGCAAGAAGAAAGACAAGCTGGCTGCGGCTACAACAGCACACTAGCCGATGTGAACGAAAAACTGGAGGCGATGGAGAACGGTATCTTCACGGAGTCGTCAATGCTCGTTAAGAAGAAGACATCGAGAACTCGCTTGGCATTAATGATTGGAACTGTCACATTTTAGCAGATAGTAGGAGGGTTGTGAAGCGAAGACACTACTACATAGTCTCAACAGCAGTCTACACATTGTCCTTCAAGTTATGAAGCGCCACCCTGTTTCGCGACCCGCCGTAAGACCGCCAGGCTCAAGCTCGCTCACACCGCATGAGCACGAACTGCAAAAAGGTCAGATATGATCACTGCCAATCTCACATGCGAGGTACAGTCCTGAGCTTCAGGTAGTGTTTTCGGACGAAAAGAGGTGAATTTTTGGGGAGGTTCGGGTGCAGATATAGTGGAGAGGTTCTACGGAAGATTAATCGGTGTTTCCGTACACAACTTTGGCGGCGGAAGTCTGTGGACTTTTTTCGGGCGTGTTGCGTTGGCATTTACCTCGTGTGAGAAAAGGCTATCAAAACGGTGGTATGATGGCGTAGGGTATTTCCGTCCGGTCAACAGAACGTGCGGATTCCAGTGGCCCAGTTGCATTTCAGAAAACCGAGGAAATGCGCGTTGTAGTGGCATACTCATCGGTTCCTGATCACAAGGGATTCATATGTATTATATAATATTAGTTGACGCGTGAGCTAACGTATAGCATGCTGCCACTGGTAACTTTATCGATGGCGTTATAAATATAATATTCCAAATAATAGAATTTTCGATGTTGTTTCATTCAAACGGCCTTTTTTAAATAATTTTTTAAGGAATAAAGCACTTCTGGAAAGAAACACATATTTGAGCTGAGCAGCTCGATCTCTGCTTTTTGGCATACACCCCCCAATAGAGTTGAACAAAGCATGTCGGCCAAAAGAATCAAACGAGTGGACACTACAACTTATAATTAATGCACACAGAGTGACATCGAAACTCCTGGGGATCGAGTCGCCTCCGAAGACGACGATCACGTCGAAACACAGGGCCACGAACAAGGGGGTTGACCAGAAAAACCTCGTTTCACACACTATTAACACTTGAAGGACTTCAATCAAAGCTAGACTTCGTCCAACGCACCTGTGGATTCAGAAGACGTGCCGAAGACGTTGCCCAAAGTGTCTGGGGATTTTGAGGACGTGCCGAAGAGGTCATACAAGGAGACTAAGGATCCAGAAGACGTGAGAAGGCAATGAGTACCGATCAAATTCAAATTTAATCGATCGGGATGGGAGTTAAGACGTGATGATCGTCGACGGAAGGTCTTCTTAGTTGGGGGAGGCAATCAATATCTATCGCTGTTATCGAGTTCCTGACCGGTCATTTCAGTTTTCGCCCAGATTTAGTCGATCGGGACTGAAGAAGGGCAAGTGTTGTGGCCGACGGAGTGCTTCACAGCAGGGTGAAAAGTTTCAGTTGGGAGGCCAATCGATATTATTTATTGTGGCTTAAAAGTGACGTTCCTTTGTTTGTCTTTCGGTTACGGTTAGGCAAGTCGCTGCTGCTGCTCACCCTATGCTTTGACCCCCAGGACTAGCGCTAGCATTGTGTGTCAAAAATAGCCCTTCGCGGTATGCCATCGGTGTTAGCTCAGCATGGCTTGAAAATTCTTGTAAAAACTGGTTTCGGGTGGAAAAAATTTCCGTTCAACATAGTATTAGAAGCGGTGGGAATCCTCTGATAAAGAGGTTTTTCGTCGTGTGACCAAAGTCGAGTGGGCACCTATCGAAAATGTCGTTTTTGCCTGAGGTTGACCGCTTGAGGATGAGGAGTAAAAGTGCCTGCAGTCAAATTGGCGCTGGAGTGCAGTGGGGGACCGTACTGTGGGGCATCAGGAGAGTTGTGGAAGAACCAAGGGGCCAAAGGCACTGACAAGCACAAGCAACGACGACATTGAACCGTCTGGAGATGATGTTGATGTTGAATGTAGTGGTGGAGAGGGGTGTGGATGGCTCCCACTGCAAAACTACTAGCCTGATTTTAAGAAAGGTAGAGCGAGGTTGGAACATAATAGGTTTTTCAAATATTGCTATTGTACTGCGAGTGAGGGGAAAAAGCTGCACAAGTAGAGCAGGCAGCATGATGTGACTGTCGTTGATGTCGTTGATGCTTGATGTCAGCTTGTGCTCGAATAATCGAATTCGAATAATTATTCGAATAATTTATTCGAATTCGATTAATTGATTACTCGTGTTTCGCAATTTCTAATAATTATTCGAATTCGATTATTCGAGGTTCGATAATTCGAATAGTTATTCAAATTCGATTATTCGAGGTTCGATAATTCGAATAATTATTCGAATTCGATTATTCGAGGTTCGATAATTCGAATAGTTATTCAAATTCGATTATTCGAGGTTCGATAATTCGAATAATTATTCGAATTCGATTATTCGAGGTTCGAAAATTCGAATAATATTCGAATTTCGAATACGTGGTTGTTTCGAATGTGGCATAATGATGATTTTTGTAAGCGACGCTCAATCCGGTGACGATTGTTTTCGATAGCACACTTCGAGGAGCTCACCGTTACGAAAACGCATCCAATATCCTACTATACATAGAAGGGTAGTGTGTGTGTGTGCGTGCGTGTTTCCATCAGCCCATCACAACTGACGTGGGGGCATGGCGTATTGGCGATACTGACCGCAGTTGATGGCGATCGACTGCGGTCCGAAACTTTAGCCCTTGGGGTAGTCGAACTCGATAAACACATGTCTGAAGTTCGTTTTTGAAATTATCGGTTAAAGTTGATCGAGCTATTGATTTTCTATGGGGATTCGTCGAGGCGAATCAGCTGTATGACGGCTCTTGGTCGATATTTTCCAAATCTAACTTCACATTTGTATTCTCTGCGACCACGACTGGCATCAATGTCATACACTTGAATCCTCTACGAAATTTGCACAATAAACACAAATTTCGACGAAAAATTAAAAAATGAATATCAGATTCGTGTTCGGTGACCTCGATTACCTCACAGGGACGGGCGGAATTTTTTAAAATTTTCGCAGAAAACAGAAAAACGAAAAACGCCAGAAAACAGAAGATTTCGAAATTATCATACGACCTAATTATTCTACCCAAAGATCCATTTTTTCCAGTAGTAAAAGCTTTTGTATGTCAAGAAAGGTAATCGTGGACCAGCGTTCTAGCTTGTAGGCCTTTATAGGAATTTCTAGTATACTACAAATTCAATGTAATCGGCAAATTGTAAATCTTGACTGATAGATCCTTGGAATCTCGACTTTTGAAGTATGCAGCATTACTCATCAGCTCCGCTTCAACTAATGGTGCAACATTAAAAAATAGGCTTCCAGAATACGGAACGCAACGAAGCCTCATGAGGAGAAATAATAATAATGTGATGGAGAGGGAGTTAAGTGTAGGTGACTGTTCGTTTTTTTCTACTCCACTGCTTGAGTTCATAGACATCCTCGCCACATACTCTAAAGCTGTGCAGAGATTCGTTGAATATTACTGGCTACGCCAGAATCTACATTCCTATTTCGTCTCGTTCTTCAAGAATACTTTTCCCTGTAAGTGACCTAGTTTTCGCGTAGCTGAAGGTCTCCAACGCACCAATGCACTTTACAGCACCTAATTTTCCTTAGCAGACTAAAGACGTTGTGCACTGGCTTGATATTTCACAGAACTATGCGAGATTGTGACTGAAAGGGCTGTCTGCACAACAGTTTTTGGGTGAAACTGCTTTCTTGAATGCGAAGAAACGATTGTATAGAAGATGGTCAAGCATATCCTCTCGTTGTATAAATGATATAAATGCTCGTGATATAAATGCGTACTAAATTTTGATCCCTAACCACCCACATAATAGTTTGCACTTTTTGGAAAATACAAGACCTGCTCTTTGCAACTACATGTGTTACCAGAGAATCCCTAACATCTTTGGTCTACTACAACATCTTTTTTCGAAGCACACGTACTACTGTTTTTCGTTCGTCCAAACTTTATGAGCTCTAACTTGGTCGAAACTCAAGGGATACAAATGCTACTGTAGCAATTGAAAGAAGAAGGATCAGTGAGAGGGAAAAAACTTCTCACTGCCGGATTCCAGCAATTATTGGAGGATATATGGTGGGATTAGGCTGGTTAGAAAACAAAGAGAGCCTGAGAGACCCACGTTACATAGTTGAGCATAGCCAATGAAGGAAAGCAGACGTTAGCGATGAACAGCAGTGGTTCAGTTAGATAGCTAAAGATGTAGGCTTTTAAAATATCGGTATTGCTAACCATTTCAAGGAAAATAAAACTGGACAAAACGCGCACCAGTTGGGCGCCGCATTTCCTCACCCATGCACTGCAGCCGGCTCGCGCGAACAGTGGTGGTGCATCTCTCAGAACGAATTGTGTGGAAGTACTCCATTATTTCCCAGTTTTATGCAGAGAAGGAACATTTTAGATAAGGTACTACCGTTCTGATAAGTGCCGACCTATTTATGAGCCTCCACGTATCTTTATGAAGCCTGTTTTGCTCAATTGAAGTCATCCGAAGCGGACTGGAGATCCAAAGTCGGACTGGCACGTTGTTTCGTTTTTAAATAAACTCAACTATTACTAGTCAATCCTACAGGACATATAGAGAAAACGTGTGCTAAACTGGATCTGTTAAATCTGAAGCCTATGGACGGCAGTTATTTTATGCCTCCTGCATGACGACCAGTCTGCACACGTTTAAAGGATCCTTATGTAAAAGTTTAACAAACCCTAGATCAAGGATTATCGTCATGCAATATAATCGCCAAACCTAGTCCTAACCGAGTGCTTTTTTGTGGGACATCCGGATGCTTTCATTAGAGAAGCAATGCCAACATGATGTCGAATTCACTTTCGCTGGTTCCAAACGCCATAATTCATCAGGTTTTTAAGAGAATGCGATCAATGTTTCTTCACGAAGCTCGATGGTCAATCTTTATTGACGACGTTTCGGGCCATAAGCCCTTCTTCAGGTCTATAACGAACTATTCGCAGTTCCTATACAACACACGTCTAAAACGCAACGGTCTAACCTGGGATCAACAAAGTTGGGGGGGGGGGGTGGTTGAGGACAAAATGAAGGGCTAAGGACGTGCACTTGCTATATATAGGACGGCGGGGTGTGACCGGTCACTCTTGCGTCGCAATCATCCTCAGCGGTCACTCCTTTGGCCCTACAGAGTGATAAGGCTCATAGCCATCTTCATCTCCTCCCTCTTGTTGATCGGCGGTCTCCATCGTTGTATTTCCAGCGCTTCCTTAATCTTCCTCTCCACCGTATCCGACACGTTCTTGTGGAGAATTGACACCCTTAACTGCGGCTGTGGGTCCTGTGTGTGCCTGAGGGTGCGGTGTTTCGAGAATGGGTTGTCTGGGTAGCTTTGAGGGCTACGCAGAGCTCTGAGATGTTCCTCCATTCTCTTTCGAAGTGGTCTTGCCGTTTCGCCTATGTAAAATTCGTCACATGACAAACAAACCACCTTGTACACCACACCTCTCATCTGGCATATTTGGTTCTCTCCTTCGCAGGTAATGCAGTTCATCCTGTCACACAGATTTTCGTATGGACGTGATGCCGTGAGTAGTCGTCGTAGGGATGGGGGCGGTCGGAACACGAGGCATATGGGGAGCCCTGACCGCCTGACCACGCGGTTGACGTCCATCGCAAAGGAATCTGAGATGAAAGGAATGACCAGCGGAGAACCACAAGGTGATCGTTGAGGTTTCCAACAACGACACTCCCCTGAGCCATACCCATTCTGCCGCAGGATCTCCCTCACTTCTTCTTCCACTTTCCGCGAATTCGTCGTAGTCAAATCAGAGGATGTGGTAAGCATATGACGAACGACGTTACGCTTCATATACAAGAAGAGCAGTTGATGCCTGTTTGCGTCTTTTACAAGAACAACAGCAGAATCTTCAGCTTCTTGGGTTATCCAGAGATGACGTTGAGGAGCTACTTCGAAGTGTTGTCGATGTAAGCACGTTTCGAGAAGGCCTCCGGAGCTCCGAGCTTCGCCGACGTTCGAAGATCAGAGACGCTGTCGCGTGGGCCAAGTTGTCGAAAATTAGGTGGGCCGGCCACGTAATGCGCTTCGCAGACACCCGCTGGTCGAGAACCGTCACCGATTTGATTCCGCGGGATGTCAAGAGAACACCAGGACACCCAGCAACGCGTTAGTCGGACTTCTTCGTGAAAGCCCTGAACTACCGATATGACGCTCTTGGTGTCCCTCGAGCGAGGAGGTTCCATTGGTGTACTCTGGCACGCGAAACGGACGCATGGAGACGCTGCTTGCGCCCTCTTGAACAACGTGATGATTAATGGGACGACAGATGATACAGGTGATTCATGAAAAATTTCATGTATCACTATTATCACCACATCAGCAAAATCAAAGCCAACTAAAACTTTTGTGTCTCTAGTTTTTTGACAACGGAAAGTTGAGCAATGTTCAGGGTAAGAAAAGCAGCTTTGCCAAAGGCTCTGCAGAAAGCGTTCATCTAAGATAGCCAGCTAATAGTTTTCAATTTTTAAACGAAAGGTGGAGAATAGTCCTACCCGCAATAACTCTAGAATAATGATTAGTTAATACATAATTAAATGCCCCTCAGAACACTAGTTTTATAGTTTTAATATAAAATTTTTAGTGATCGTAGGTGGACGAAACTACTGTTAATATCGAAAAGATTACGAAGCCAAATTATGAAAGTCGTGAAATATTCTATGAAGGAACTTCTTATGAGCAGCACTCACACAATCAATCAAGCAAACAAAGCGGCTTAGCTCAAGAGTATATGGCGCAATTACGATGAGCACATCCAAAAATGCCATATGCTTGCCACTAAAATGCTCTGGAAACATTATTTTGGTATGAAACTCATGATTTTACTATACTTTTGGATTTTTTAAACAGGATTTACATTATATAATTTTGTTTGCGGCTCTGTTTTCTGTTTTCTGGCCAATTTTTTGGCCACTTTCCCGGAAAACTGAAAACAGAAAAAATTGCCCAAAATCGCCAGAAAATCAGAAAACAGAAATTCCCTATCCCTGTTACTTCAGACCTGAAGTTTCAAGCCTGTGTGTTCAGCGACCTCGATTACTCTGGTGCTGAAGCTCACAGTTTGCATATATAATACTTTATATCATGATCAGTTAATTATATGCCATTTTCAGTTGAAGTTCAAAGTTTTTCAAATCAAATTCAACGTTGTTACCCAAGGAATATTCTAGAAGAACGTTGAAATTTATTTCAAAAACGTTGAATTTGTTTTGAAAAAACGTTTAATTTCGAATGAAAATGGCATATAACTTCACGATTTGATTGGGTAACGATTCCTGTGAGATAATGAACTGAACAAGTAGAGTGAACGGTTTTTTTCGCAAAAGTTTCCCACTTGTGCGTAGATGTTCTGCACATGTATGTATTTCTGTAGAGATTCTTTTTGTAGGATTTTTTGTAGCAAAAAAAATCAAAAAAATCTCTCGTGTCTTGCCATCTTAACGAGTATTGTAAACGGTTCTTAGAAGATATTGAATATCTCCATTATTTGCATTTTTTAAGAAGAAATTTATTCCTTTATTTTGTCTCTGACGAATGCTGTCGTTGAACTCACTTTACTACACTTACTTGAACAACACAATGCGCTTTTGATGTAAATAAACGATATCAAACGAAATTGGCTAACAAAAAAAATCTCATCGTCCCTATTAATACACCCTGTGCAAAATTATAGGTTCACCTCCGATTTTTCCGATTTGTTCCCAAAAAATCTGCTGTCTGGGCTCAGCGATGTTACCGTCGTATTCCTCACTAACGAAAACCTCTACAGAAGAATTCCAAGCAGGTTATCTTATCATTACAGGATACCACGAACTTTTATTGCAAATTTAACGGAGACCGGTGCAAAATGTAAGTTCGCTTCATAAAAAACCTGATTAATCACAGAAGTACCTACAGACAAAGTAAGATACTTTATCACATCACCTTTGTTGTAAACGATATCGAAAATTCTATTTGGCATACTACTAATTAGGTTATCAATAACAGTTCGCTCAACATTGGCCCATGCATGAAGTATGGCGTTCTTCAGATCAGAAACCGAAGTGTACGTGGTTCTCTTTTTGTACACTGTGTGTACTAGACCTAACCCAGCCTGTAGTTGACTGCGATATGTGTATGGATGCATTATCTTGTTGGAAAAGAGGTTGTGCCTACAAAATCTTCTGAAATATGGCAAAAGGTAATCTACGAGCAATTTCTGGTAGTCTTCACTGTTCATTCTACACGAGACGAACGAGACAAGTCCGCATCCAAAAAACGCAGCCCAACCATGAGACTTCCACCGCCAAAGTTGCGCCTACTCGACCCCAATGACGATCGCGCGCCCGCATCGACCGTCTCCGCATAATCGGCGGCGCCGCTCAGCGGTTTCGCCGTTCGCCGTCGCCGCTCAGCGGCGCCGTTCGCCGTCCGCCGCCCGCCGCTCACCGCAGAAGTCTGCGGAGGCCTTAAAAGAAGTGGAATGTTGATGAAGCCAACGGGTACAAACACTATTGTCGAGATCTGAGAAGAGAACAGCGAGTATTCTACAGGCGCAACTTTGTCGGTGGAAGTCCCATGGTTTGGGCTGCGTTTTCTGGATCCGGACTTGTTGCCTTGGAGTTCGTCTCGTGTAGAATAAACAGTGAAGACTACCAGAAATTGCTCGGAGAGTACCTTCTGCCATATCTCAGAAGATTTCGTAGGCACAACCTTATTTTCCAACAAGATAATGCATCCATACACGTATCGCAATCAACTACAGGTTGGCTTATCTCCAACAGAATTCAACCTTTGAAGTGGCCTAGTTGTTCATCAGATTTCAACCCGAAAACTAGAAGGCATGTAGGACATTCTTGTACACAAAGTGTAGAAAAATGGAACCACTTACACTTTGATCTCTGGTCTAAAGAACGCCATACTTGATGCATGGACCAATGTTAAGCAAACTGTTATTGATAATCTAATTAGTAGCATGCCAAATAGAATTTTCGATATTGTTTACAACAGAGGTGATGTGATGAAGTACTAATCTTACCTTGTCTGTAGGTATTTTTGTGATTAATCAGGTTTTCTATGAAGCGAACTTATATTTTGCACCGGTCTCTATTTGTTAAAATTTCAGTTAAAGTTCGCGGTATCCTGCACTGATAAGATAAACTGCTTAGAATTCTATAGAACTTTTCGATAGTGAGGAACACGATGGTAACATTACTGAGACTCAGCAGCGGGTTCTTCGGGTACTGATGGACAAATCGGGGGTGAACCTATTTTGCATCGTGGTGTATGAAGTTATAATGAAGTTTATTCAATTATTCGACTTTTTCGAATATTCGATTATTCGGAAATTCGAATAATCAAAAATGTGGTTATTTGATTATTCGGAAATTCGAATAACTAAAAAATGGGGTTGTTCGATAATTCTTCCATTCGAAAATTTTTAAAAAAGCACAAGTATAATCGCCACGTCAGATAGATTTTTCGGGTTAGTCCATAACCAGAAGCCATCACACATCCATTTAGTTCTCATCCTCAATCCGAAGCATTTGTAATACATTTAGTTTGCGCAACTTATTTCTGAAGTTCTTAGAATTCCTACATGAAATCAAATCCAGTGGAAGCTGATTAAGCCATCTAGCGGTTCGCATAAAGAATGAATTAAACGCAATGTTTCCGACGGGTGTTGTATTGCTAGCACTGTTGTTCTTCCTTGGCTTAAATATCCAGTATTAACGTTAAGTATTAAGTATTATATTATTATATATTATTATAAGTATTAACGTAATTTCAATGTATTCCTATACTGAACCCATTCAATCCTTATGAAATCGTTTAAGAGTGGCCACTACCAACTAGGACTGCACCGACGATTTTTCTTCCCAATGTTTCTTAGTTTCAAATTCGAACGTAAGGCTAGAAATAGGATGCATCGCGCCACGCGGAGCACAGCATGCTGTGTTTCGATGCCATAGGTACCATGTAAGGGTGTGGGGTCCACTAACACTGTCGTTTAAATCAGTAAATCCTCCGAAGCTTTCGCGTGAGCACTCTGCCTATTGACGTCATGCCAACGTCAATCCTTTTCCTGATCCGGGCGAGTGCGCGTCGACTGCTTGATTGTCCGATAGTGCAGTTATTTGAATTTGGTATAAAGGATAAAGGATAAAGGACGGCGTTACTCAATCCCTTCTGGGATGCGCCAGCGCATTCTACTTCTACGGGATGTCGTGGAGGCGACATGAATGCGTATTTGGCCATACAATGACTTGCGGTGGCCAGCCGATGAACAAGTCAGCGCTTTATCCTTCCCAGACGAGTCTGGTACCAATTCACCGACCCCGGAGGGATGGAAGGCTTGGTTGGCCTGGGCGGGAAATCCGAACCAGGAACCTGGTATCGGGTGCACGCGACAGTCGCGCCTCCTCCGACTGCGCCACACGCGCCCAAATTTGGTATAGGTTTTGTTTCATCAAGCCGTGGATTTTTTACCTTTCCCCCTCAACTAGGAATGCAGTTTTAGGCATGTATTCGACCGACTGTAAGAACTACAAATCGTAAGGTCAGCATACTTTGTGTTGCATGCTTTTTCCTTCACACTATGATTCTTGCGAGAGTATCAGGCGCCAGATCCATCAACGACTCTCAGCAATCTGACGGTGAAAATACTGCCGAAATTCCTGAAAACGCGGCTTATCATCAAGCGACATGGTGAAATGCTTCAGTGCTTCTTGTTGATAAGCCGCACTATCAGGCATTTCAGCAGTATTTTCACCGTTAGATTGTTGTAAGTCATTGATGAATCTGGTCCCAGTTGGAATCCCCCTACTAAACTTGGATCGAGACCTATCCACAGCTATGTTAAGAAAACGAAAAACGCGTAGATTGCTTTATATTTTGGCAGTATTGTATTTTCACGACTCCAGAGGTCGAAAAAAAGTTCGACCAAAGGAGTTATTTGGGGAGTCGTCGCGAGCGGAGGACAGGAGATACGCCCGCTCCCTCCTGGGGGCGTGCAATCTTCCTCTCATTCTCCTTGCTCACCCATCCCCAACCCCCTAGGCTTCACCTAGAGTCTAACGGCTGCATCACGAAACCTTTGACGCACAAAACAAAAGTTTACGGTCCGCAGAACAGCGGCTATACCTCCTGACGCCACGCCTCCCTCCCCCCCCCCCGGCAGGGAGAGGGTGTACCTCCCGTCGCGCTGCCCGTCGCGAGTCTGATACCCGTATTCGAAATTTCGGGCGACTGCGGTAGGTTACGGTAGCTAAGGGTGTAAGGTTAGCTGTCGAAGTGATGGTCAACAAATTTTCCCATACTTTCTCTACAGATGTTATTTGCTATGCCGATAACGACCCTTTCTGTATGACAGATCCGTGAGATCGAAAATCTTAGTACATAAAGCGAAAGGCATGAATCACTGACGGTCAACGGGTGCAAATGAATGGGTGGCTACACCCAACCGTTCGTCGTATCGCCGCCGTCAACCGTAAACATTACAGCATGTCAGCGTGGCAGGCAGCCACTGTTGCCGGTGGTGTTGATTACAACGATGATTCCATTGCCGTGTGGTCACCAAAGAACACCCCCTTGATGAAGCTTCGCAAGACGTCACCACGGCTATGACGAGCCGCCGCTGCCGGGTATAGACAAAGGTTTTGAAGCGTTACGGAAGGGATCTGTGCCGCTGCACGGCTCACACCTCATGGTCTGTGATGAAAGACGTCGACGCGCCTTACCATTCGCTTCTGTTTTAGGACTATGTTATACCATCGCTCACCCCGAAGCCTAATGATAAGCTCCCATATCGATTCATCGCGTTGAAGGATCGGTATGGGATCTTGTCATTAGCTAGTAGAAAAGTGGGTATCATTTTTGCAGTCTTGAATCAACGGAGGCAGGGGCTCTCAAAGTTTACTACGGGAT
>CANDYH010000035.1:0-25810 GCA_947396885.1 Heligmosomoides polygyrus polygyrus
AAGATTTTCTGCATCCAGATTTGGAGTCAATGAGAAGTTTCCATTTTTCAGTTTCTTTTCAGGAAGTCATGGACGCGACAGCTTTCTGCCTGAGCCAGCGACATCTACGTCCTAAATTCCCGTCTATAAAATTTGAAGTGTGAATTACTAAGGAAAATTAAGTGCTTTTCCTATACGATTTTTGGAAGCACTCTACGAAGCGATGACGGAATGGCAACCGGAGGATGGACTTGTCACGGAACTAATTTTCTCTCTTCTGCTGGAAACAGCATCAGAAAGTGGAGTTGTACGCAATAAAGTTTTAATCCACAGTTTGACGCACGGTAATAAAACCTGTTTTTCTGAAACGATCCACTGTACGAACAAACGCTCCGATTTGTATGATTTGCCGAAAATTTTCGACATCGTTAATTACATGGAGGCCGCTATTTTTACAGCCTGCTTTTCAAAGCAAAGAACCCACACTTCTTATTGTTTTAAAACCTTTGTAAATTTTTCAGAGATGTCGCACAAACTCCGAAATATGGTAAGTTACGTGGAGCCACCGCGTTCTCCGATATCACCGATCGCCACTGAAGGATGGACTTCTCGCGACAAAAAATTTCTACCTTCTGGAGGAAGAGCATCAGAGAGTGAAAACTGTGCCATCTTAGAGTCCAAGATGTGATTAATATACAATCAAAAACTAAGCTTCTTCGCAGCGATCTCCGATGCGATCAGGGAGGATCGATTTGCAAGTTCTCATGTTTCATGAAGAATCATTTTTACCTGAAGCAGATCACGCACACAGTTGAAATCTTGCCACAAAAATTTACAAGTCCTGTTCAATGCACAGTGTAAAATCATGGTTTTCTGAAACGAATAGATTGGATCGGCCACTGGTCGATATGGCACCGACGTCATGGGAGCGACGAAATTCGACGTTCGCAAAAATGACTATAACTCGGTAAATTTTCCACAGTTTGAAAAAGCCAAGGGCTTTTTAGAAACCAAAAGAAAAATGCCTTTACATAGTATAAAAATCTGTTTTCAAGAAGTAGATCTTCATACGGGGCTGAGGCCTTCGATTTTTGAGCGAAAAAAATTGAAGTGATTTTGTATAAATAATTATATCCCGGTAAGTTTTTCGAATTTTAAAAGACTTAATAGCTTTTTGAAAACGAGACGAAAAGCGCTTTCAAACCATATAGTAATTAGTTTTCATCAGGGAGATCTTCATAGGGGGCGGGTGGGGTTCGAATTCTGGTCCATTGTTGCAAAAATACGTGCCGAAAATCGAACCCCCCTCGCCCCGTATGAAGATCCCTTTTTTGAAAACTGGTTTCTATATGGTTAGAAAGCATCTTTCCCCTATTTTTCAAAAAGCAATTGGGATTTTTGAATTTCATAAAGCGAAACGAGTTATGATCAAATTTGTGAAGAACTGCTCGTAGACTCTGCACCGTCGACACTGGAGTGATTTCATAAAAATAATCATAACTCCGACTCCCACTACACCTTTTTAAAATTTTTATTCAACTACGGCACAAGGGTAAGGGTATTGTCGTAGTGGGGGTGGAGGTAAGGAGTATGACTGAAGGAATCGGAGGAACATTATTGCTATCGGACAGTTAATGGTATCGTGCGGTCTACCAATACCGATTGGCTCTATTTGTGATTCCGCAGATTAAGCACTTTGGAATGAGACTCTAAAAATCTGTTCCTCACTACGTAATAAAGAACTTCGTAGTATAAATCACGTGCGATAGAGGGTGGACAGGAGCAGTTTTGAAGATTCTGTTCTATCGTATCCGGTATCGCGGATGGACCGCGATCTTGTGATCACGTATTTTGGTTGTTAGGTTGTAGTACTTTAGTTTGTTAACAGTTTATTGTTATTGATTGATTTATCACTCATATTTGTACTGTTGCTGGCTTCGCTGAGCCATGTTTTGGCATGCTCTGTAAACATAGCTCGTCGAGGATTGCGCTTTTCACTTTTCGCAATCTTTCCGTATAAAAGCGGCAAGCGCATTCCTCGCAGCGTTTTTCCTCCTTTTGGGTCGTAGGGCGCCGCGCTGAGCTATTCTATGCGCTGCGCTGCGCTTCAATCGCTTCTCTGGGGGTGGGTTGTTCTCTTTTATAATTAATTTGTTCATTCCGTTTAAAATGGTTTAATTACTCAAGTTTGAGGTAAAGCGCTGAAGTGTTCGTATTAGCGTTCTGTGGCAAGACTACACGAAAGCACTGAAGCACTGAAATTGGTGCATCGGCCACTTATATGGTATTGGATGGCCGACAATTACAGAGGATTTGGAAGCGAAAAAACGGTACGCTTAGTCACTTGTATTTTCTCTTAAGTGCTTCGACGGCGCAAAGTAATTAGTTCTTCGGCGCTTTGAATTTTTCTTTCGAAGTTTCACTTTTATATTTCTTAACTTTTGCGCTTTTTCACATGGCTGGCCCTACTACCTTGAAATCGCAAAAAGCGCTCTTAACAAGGTATTGCTTCTGGGAGAGCACGAAAGCGACAATAAAGAGGAAACTACTTCATCCTTTACCGTGGGCAGCTCCCAACGTATCCATCCCAGCTTTAAGGCTATGAGTCCACTTCAGAGCTCGTTCTTGATACGTTAAACGCTTTTATGGCTACAGTGCACTCGCTATTGGATTCGCTCAATGAAGAACAGGAGACGCAAGCGCAAGAGTATATTAATCACGCTGTTCTTGATCGTGCACAAGCGGCGGCAATTAACATTGAGTGCAACCGTAGGAGTGCGCAACTCCCCAGAGGACTTATTACTGCGAACTCTTTAAATCCTCCAGTCGGTGAACTAGAGATGGCGCGGTCGAAACTACCATACATCCCTATACCGACACTTAGTGGAAATGTTTGGGAGTTTCAAAATTTCTGGACACTTTATCAGAAAAGTGCATAATCAGCCGCTGACTAAATTGCAAAAAATTTAATTACCCATTGAATGCGCTTCAGGGTGAAGCGCGCGAGAGTATGCGCCGTTATCCAGTCACGGAAGATAACTACGATCACGCAGTCGATCTGCTATGCACGAACTATGGAGACAACACAAAATTTATCGCGTGTCTTCAAGTTCGCTTAGAGAATGCAAAAGCTGGAAATACAACCATCCAGGTACAGCGCAAACTTTTGGAATTCATTATTCCAATAATAACTCAACTTGAAGAAAAAGGAGTACAGGTGAACGGCTCGTTCTTAGCGCAGAAGATTCTGTCGAAGTTTTCTGTCGAGCTTCAGCGCAGAGTACTTGAGAGCCGACTAGCCTTACCATTCCAGGAAGATGCGTGGTCCGTGCGGGACATTCTTTCCGACCTCGGTAAGCTAATATCAACTGAGAAAAGGATAAATGACATGGTCAATAGAACTACCCGCGCCGATACACGGGCAGATGTTGGAGAAAGCAAACGGTTTTCAGCAGAGAGGTACAGAGGAATGCGCCCTGCATATTTTGTGTTGGAACAGACCATAAATCAGTTTTTTGTTATAAGTACACCACAGGGCGCGTGGAGCGCAGCCGAAGGAGGCGCCGGCTGTCGCCTGCACCCGATACGAGGTTCCTGGTTCGGTTCTCTCGCCCAGGCCAACCAAGCCTTCCATCCCTCCGGGGTCGGTGAATTGGTACCAGACTTGTCTGAGAAGGATAAAACGCTGACTTGTTCATTGGCTGGCCACCGCAACCCATTGTATAGCCAAATACGCATTCAACTCGCCTCCACGGCATCCTGTAAAAGTAGAATGCGTGGCGCATCCCAAAAGGGATTAAATAACGCCGTCCTTTATCCTTTAAGTACACCACACTGGCCGATAGAAGGGCAGTGTCGCGACTCGCGACCTTCGCAGTCCCCTCCATCCTCCTGCGGGCGTTTAGGCCCGCGGCGCTCCGACGAGGCGCCCCTCGCGCGGACTGCCCCCGCCTCCGCCGGCATTGATCCGCGGGCGGGGCGCGCGCACCGGAGCGAGCATAACCCGCTTCCCGCGCAAAGCCGGCAGTTCATTCGACCCCTGCACCGACCGCGAGCTCGTCTGCCAGCTTCCAGTTCAGCCGGAGCCAGCCGCGGAGCCTGGCCTCTTCGTCGTCCCGGCTCACTATGGCATCGACTGCCGATCGGATGGAGGGCGACCCTTCCTAGAAGGGTCGTCAGAGCTGAGGGCGCGGAGTACGTAGTACAGTGAAGAGCCCGGCCCCTCTACGCCTCTATCCACTCCACTCTGCCGGCCATATTCTGATTTCATCATTGTGTCACCGGCTCCTATATTCATCCTACTATGTCGGCATATGGTGTGCGATAAATCTGTGGTGGTATTCGGTGTTCTAGCAGAGGGAACGCGGTGAGTCCGTTCTTACAGTGTTGTCTGGTATTGCTGTATTGTTGTGTGGTTTTGTATTGGGGTTTGTTGGCTCTTCCTGGCGAGGCCCTACCCGGGGTACGTGTGGAGGGGCAGAGCGCCCATGGCAGAAGTCTGCGCGTGGCCCTCCATATGGACACCGCGTGGGAAGTGGTGTCAGTGCTAGGCAACCAACCGGTTCACTGGGTAGTGTCTTCCCCACGGTATTTGCTGGCTGCAGCCCAGGGCTGAAAGGGATACAGTTCATTGGGGAGTGAAGGGATGGACCTGGGGAATCCCTACCGCGGAAGTGGCACTTAAGGGCATGCGACCATACACCTCCCCGAGGTGCTCGGTCTTGGCAGCTTCGGGTGCCTCATGGGGCAGGTTGGTGTCCCACGTGCTAACAGCACAGCCGCTGCACTGGGACCGCCGACTTGCGACAGGCAGCGTTCAGGAGAAGTAAAAGGTGTTTAAATTGTAGCACACCTAGACATTTTGTTGAGGAATGCACAAAAAGCGGATGTAAAACCTGCAAAGGCCAAAAACACCACCACGCACTCTGCCCTCAGCGAGCTCTATTGCCTGGGGTCACAAGAGCACAGCCATCCGGGAAGACCCACCACGTGTCACGTCAATGCAAAGTACGGCACGACAGGGTCCTCCTAAAACGGCGAAGGAGCCGAAAAGAATGCAAGCGCATTCTGTGGAAGCATCCGAAAGTGCGATAGATCCATTTAAGGATGACACAGGTAACGACTTAGGGACCGTACTTTTAAGCAAACAGAAGCAATCGGTCAACCAAGGCGAAGAGTGCTGTGAAGCAGTTGCAGGGGCAACGTGCTTCTCCTAACAGCAAGTAAGAGATCTTATTCATAACATCTGGATAGATGTTGAAGTCCTCTTCGACACAGGCGCGGACCAATCCTTCATACAGTACCGGGCGCATCTTTTGAATAGACGCCGAGAAAACTGCACTTTTGCGGTTTTTGCGTCTTTTTGCTATAACTCGCCCAAAAGTCATCCATTTGAAAAACCAAGAGTGTATTTGAGCTCAAGAAATCGAGCTCTATCGTTTGGTATCGACATTTTATATGAAAGATCAAAAATGGTCAAAATTGAAACTTGCGCTCCATTGAGAACGCCGGCCGCGGACGAGTTGTCGGCCGCAAGGCGTCGAAAAAGTTGCAGGCTCAGAATTCCTCTAATTTGAGGTTTTTTGAGAAACGGTTGGTACCGTTCGATTCGTCTCTTCGAGATCTACACAATCGTTATACAACTTCGCCAAACCACCGCATTTTCGCAGGGGTGGTCAAAGATGCCTGGGGAAGTCCTTTTGCGATTGGAGAAGCTTATATTCAAGGGCTTGCATGTTCTCGGAGTATTTCAAGCATGGCGTAAAGTGTTCTGTCATGCCAAAAATCCTCTGAAGGTGCGCCGTGTACAATGCATATAGGATCGGTCCTATGCGCGACAGCTCGCAAATTGCACCGCGGGCGTGTTCTGAGCGCAATAACTCTGTCTAGTTTGAGTCTTTCCGGCTGCAACTTGTGGATTTTGTAAGCAGTGGAATGTTCAAGAAGTGCGCTGAACACAGCGACGTAGCATATGACTGAACAAAGCTCCAGCGGGGCGAAAATGCTGTTTGGTCTTGTGTGACACGATTTTTTCCAAGTTCAATCGACTACTGCGGGAAGACAAGGAGAGCTAACGGTATGCAAATGCATGGAAGAGCACGAGACTGAAAGCACTTTACGATGACGACTTTACTTGCAGCTCTCAAGATTCCTAAACTGCTTTAGCACAACCTGCCATTTTAGAGCAGCGGAGGGCGACGGCGAAGTTCCTTCCGCCCTTACTTGCCCACATTTGAGTTCTCGACGCTCCCAATGGTACCATTCTGTTCACCTAGAGAAGCTCTATCGAACGGTGTCAATCCCGGCCAATTCAGGGAATATAGATTTTTTCACAATTTCACATCAAGGGCGAGGCGGCTCAAATCCGCGGCAGAAGGACAATGACGTCATCGAAAATCGATATTATTGAGCCAGACCAAGTCTGATATCATTCGATAGAGAGGGTTGAATCGAATGGGGTTACTGCGAGCAGCAAGACCTGTAATCTGGGCGACTAAGAGCGCGGAGAACATCGACCGTTCTTGTGCTAAATTGGACGCACGGGTGTGTTCTGAGAGCAATAACTCTGTCACGTTTGAATCTTTCCTGCTGGAACTTGTGGATTTTGTAACCAGTAGAAGGGTCAATAGGTGTGCTGAAACACAGCAACGTACCCTATGACTGGACAAAGTTACCGCGGTGCGAATATGCAGGTAAACATTTGTGACACGATTTTTTCCGAGTTCAGACGACCACTGTAGGAACACGCGACCAGCTAACGGCCTACGAATGCGTAGGCTAGCAAAGCTTACAGTCAAGATGAAGTTTAGTAAACGTTTTGGACGAAGTTTAGTAAAATTTAAATGTGTTTTGTACACGAAATCCACGAACAATCGGTGAGCGTTGAACTCGTCGTGACTAATTCAAAACTTCCGGCAGAAATTCTTTGAGCTGTTGAACAACCAATGTTCAAAACTTTAAGGATTCTATTCTGTGGTTCTAACATGTCTCCTGTGAGCGAGGCCGCGCACGAATCTCTACAGTTTCGAAGCCACACTAGGAGAGAACAATTTATTAAGGGGAGGGAACATCACTCAAAATTCTGAAAAAAGTTAGGTTCCATTAGATTTTAGAAATGTGATCCCAAGACAAAAGGCAAAAACCCTTTGTGTACACAAAGAGGAAGCTCATTGAACGAAGTATTTCATTAAAAAAACGCAACAGTAACAATAGCGAAACGGGATAAGATGAGACGATGCGGTGATATGGAAACATATGCATATGGAAGCCGGTGCTCTCGTCCTAGCATTGCACAAGGTAGATGGCGGGAGGAGTCGTAATCGTGGACCAAGGCGTCGTCGACTAGGCGATACAGATAGACGATACCGATAAAATTCCGCCGATTTCGATAGGCCCTGGATTTTCTTCTGGATAACTGAGAGTGGTCGGGTCAGGGACAGCGGTTTTACTCAAACTTCGTCTGAGGGCAGGGATTATTCAAAGTGCCGAATACGATGCCGAAGTCCATTTGGCCGATTATGGCAGGAGATCACCCATACCGATAACTGAGGGTGGTCAGTGATTCTGACCCTACCAACCTCAAATGGCTGCAACATGCCAAAATCGGTGGAAATTTCGGAAACGGACGTCGGATTCGTAATCGACACTCCAAATAACCCCTAGACGATTTTAGACGAATTTGGACAAGAAAATTAGGCAAATTTCGAAATCGTCGGCTTTCGATGACGTCATCGTCCGGGCAGGCTCGGCGAATAGCGCCCTCATCCTCGATGGGAAGTTGTCAAGAAACCAGTTTTCTCGGAATTGGCCGAGATTGACACCGTTCGATAGAGCCTTTCGAGCTGAACAAACTCAAATGTCTCAAATAAGGGCGAGTAAGGGCGGAAGAAACTTCGCTGCTGCCCTCCGCAGCTCTAAAATGGCAGCTGGAACTAAGGCAGGTTAGACAGCTGTGGGGGTTATGGGCACTTCTCCTAAAGCACCTTAACTGATTTGCTAGCATGCTCATTCGTAAGTCGCTAGCTGATCGCGTGTCCCTACAATGGTCGATCAAACTCGGAACAAATCGTGTCACATAAGGCCAAACTGCACTTTCGCCCCGCTGGAGCTTTGTTCAGCCACAAGCTACGTCGCTGTGTTTCAACACACCTATTGGACCTTCTATTGCTTACAAAATCCACAAGTCGGAAAGATTCAAACTTGACAGAGGTACTGCGCTCAGAGCACACTCGCGGTGCAATTTGCGAGCTGTCGCGCCCAGTCGACTGCTAGGTTCGATCTTTTATACGTTGTGCACAGCGCACTCCAAAGTTTTGCCGGGACAGAGGACAGCAACTCCTGAGTAGGGCGGCTTAGAATTTTTCATAGAACTCCATAGATGCTCACTCTACAAGCTGACCCCCTCGATTGATAGGTTCGATCCATCCTATTGTACACGGCGCACTCTGAGAGGATTCTTGGCATGACAGAACACTTTACGCCATGCTTGAGATACTCCGAGAACATACAAGCCCTTGAATATAAGCTTCTCCAATCGCAAAAGGTCTGTCCCAGTCATCTTTGACCACCCCTGCGAAAATGCGGTGGTTTGGCGAAGTTGTATAACGATTGTGTAGATCTCGAAGAGGCGAATCGAACGGTACCAACCGTTTCTCAAAAAACCTCAAATTAGAGGAATTGAGAGCACGCAACGGTTTTAGACGGCTTGCGATCGACAACTCGTCCGCAACCACCCTTCGCAATGGAGCGCAAGTTTTCAATTTCGAATATTTTCATAGCTCCATATGAACAATATATACCAAACGATAGAGCTCGAGCTCCTGAGCTCAAGCGTATCGTTAGTTTTTAAAATGAACGAATTTTAGGCATGTTATATCAAAAAGACGCTAAAACCGCAAAATCGCGGTTTTTGCGGCGTCTATTCAAAAGAGGCGTCCAGTACTGTAAGATAGATTAGCCAAAGAACTTGGCCTCAAGTGTACAGCGCAAAAGGATTTCATGATCTACATCTTTGGTACAGAGAAACCAAAGCGCACGTCATGTAGTATCAGAAATCTTAGAAACCAAGAAGGTGAGAAAAGCGCTGGATCTTAGAAACCAAGAAGGTGAGAAACATGAGCTGTGTCTAGGCACTGCACCGTTGCTTACGAGCAAATCGAAAAGTGCGCAACTCACTAGGAAAGGGTTTCGACCTCCCATGGAACTTCAAGATGGGACCAGGACCATTAGAAAGAGCTCGGAATGCTGATTAAGAATATGGGTGTTAAAATTGCAAAATGAAATTCCTGAGCGAGTTATGGCCTGCCGAATGCGACGGGCCTCACCACAGGCGGGCCGTGCGATGCACCTGGCGCGAGAATGGTGAGTCATCGGGGCCCCGTAAGAGGGGACCGCTAGCTGCGGCGGTAGCGTAGGGGTATTGCTGCTCCTCGTCAGGTGCGACGTCGTTGGTTCGGTCCCCATTGCTGCCGGTTTTTTGCACACCATAATTTATCTTCGAAATGATCTTTTGTTCTGAATTATGACACGTATTTGATTAAACAGCGAGGAAAACTACCATACACTCTTGTAAAAATGCTTGAAGGCAAGAAACTGGTATGGGCAAATTTTTATTTACTATTTTGCGCAAGTAGAGTCCAAATCATATATTGAACAACTAGAGGTGTTTCTAACAACCTTAGCATTCGCGGAACAAAGCAAAAAATGTGTGAAGCAGACATATTGCTCACACACTGCACATCTTATACATGCAGCCTCTCTACAACCAGCAGCAAAACAGTCAATTGTAGCAAGATCATACAAA
This sequence comes from Heligmosomoides polygyrus polygyrus, assembly GCA_947396885.1. NCBI lineage: Eukaryota > Metazoa > Nematoda > Chromadorea > Rhabditida > Heligmosomidae > Heligmosomoides > Heligmosomoides polygyrus. The sequence goes on from CANDYH010000035.1 coordinate 9,782, forward strand.
TGACAACACACCTGGGTGATCATCGAAGCACCCTGCCTTATGCCACGAGTATTTTAAAAAGTTTGAGAACCTAGGGGCACCAAACATACGGTAAATCTGCGATAGAACCTTCAGTAGGTTGTCATTGCTCACCTACCTTCAACAACTCTCTCAACCTGAAAACATCATAAGGTAGTATTTGTAAAGAGAGGAGCTAACATTATAATATGCTTACCTTTTTAACTCCCACCGGTGCTAGTGATCTTGCTGTGGTCATTTCTCTCACAAACCCTGACTGATCTCCGTAGCAGAAGCAGGCCAGCGGTTTGCTTTCCATATCTTTCCTAACAGAGCTCACAAACTGCTGGCTTTGAGTTCAATTTCCTCACGACTTCTGTAGTTTCTCTTTGTCACGAATGTCGTTATTTTCCTCGACACAATTCCATAGCATCGTTTGAACGACTTTATCCGAAAGGAACTTGCTCTGAAGCCCTCAACGTTGTTTACACGGGACAGATGAAGTGCCATATTGCGTAAATTCTCGTCATGTAGTGTAACGCCTGAATTCGTGTAGCAATTTGGCCATACCAGTTTTTTGCCCTTAAGCATTTTTACAAGCGTGTGTGGTAGTTTTCTTCGCTATTTAATCAAATACGTGTTATAATTCAGAACAAAAAATCATTTCGAAGATAAATTACGGCGTGCAAAAAACCGGCAGCAATGTGGACCGAACCAACGACGTCGCACCTGACGAGGAGGAGCACTACCCCTACGCTACCGCCGCAGCTGTAGGTCCCCTCTTACGGGGCTCCGATGACTCACCATTCTCGCGCCAGGTGCATCGCACGGCCCGCCTGTGGCGAGGCCCGTCGCATTCGGCAGGCCATAACTCGCTCAGGAATTTCATTTTGCAATTTTAACACCCATATTCGTAATCAGCATTCCGAGCTCTTTCTAATGGTCCTGGTCTCATCTTGAAGTTCCATGGGAGGTCGAAACCCTTCCCTAGTTAGCACAGCTGATATGGCCTTCATCGCACAACATCAGATTCGCCTGTCCAAGAAGAATTTTGTGAAGATCTCCAAACCACAAATTTTGCTTGGATGCGATCAGCTATGGCATCTACTGGACGTACCATATCCGCGCTACACGCTCCCGTCAGGGATACAACTTGTCCCTTCTAAAATATGATATCTGATCACAAGTCAGCAACATAACACCCCGACTCAAAAGGGAGAACAAAGCGCATCGTTCCTGTAAACGCTGTATCGATCAACACTCTCGTTAACTTTGACGACGAATTAGACAGATGGGACAAATATTGGACCATGGACTCGGCAGGAGTTTGCGAATTCACAGGTCGAAAAATGCCGAGAAGTGCGCGACCAATGAACAAGTTGCAAAATTCTTTGAGAAGACTATCGAGAAGCGCGAAGACGGAAACTACGTTCCGTATCAGTACAAGGAGAACCCGTACAGCGCTACCAACCAACAGAGCGATCGCACTTCAACGCTTGCGCTCGGTCTGGCGAGCACTGAGAAAGACACCGCAGCTGTTACAGGAATATGACCGAAACTTTCAAAGCACAGGAAGAAAAAGGAATAATCGAAGAAGTTCTCAGCACTGCAACCTCAGAAGAGTCCTGTTGTGCACTTTATTCCTCATCAACCTGTGCTTATTCTGCACCAAAGAAACAACGAAGTTAAGGATAGTGTTTGACGCTCCAGCGCATTTTGAAGGCCGTCCATCTCTCAATGATGTACTCCATCAAGGTCCGCTCATTTTACCAGACTTATACGCCGTGTTATTGCGCTTCCGCCTGCCTACATATGTAATCACCTCAGACGTAGAAAAAGCTTTCCTGCGATGCGTTTACACAAAGCCGATATAGATGCAAAAAGAATTCTATGGGTAAAGGATATAAATGCGCCAATTGACTGCGACAATACTGCAATATTCCGTTTTAGCGCGTGTGACATTTGGCCTCAACGTGTCACCATACCTCCTAGGCGCAACTATTCAGTATCACCTTCAATTCGCTGTAGCAAGATCGCGCTCTTGCAAGTGAACTCCAAGAAAGCATGTACGTTGACAATCTAGTTCTCCTACCCGACACAAAGGAGGAGGCTCTCCAGAAAGCAAAAACGGCGCGCACAATTTTCGAAGAAATGGGAATGAATTTGAGAGAATTCTTCTCGAATGGCAACACCCTCTGTGCAAACCTACCAAAGGAAGCATGCGCAAAGTCAACAACACAGAATGTGCTCGGAGTTCTATGGTGTGCAGAAAACGATTGTATGATAACGCGTTGTCCAATAAGCCACCCAGAAGTCCTCACTAAGCACATAGTTGCACGTCAAATCGCCTCTGTATTCGATCCGTTGGGATGGCTTGTTCCATTACTCACTCGAGCCAAATTTTTCAAGCAACACCTGTGGAAATTGAAGTTTCAATGGAACGTAAAGCTAGCCTCCCTGTACGCAATGGGCGGACGTTGTTGATGGGTGCAGTAGATTCGAAAAGATAGTCCCAAGGCGAATCAACATACATCTTGAAGCGCAAGACCTCGTCGTTTACGGATGCAAGTGAAGGGCTATAGCTGCATGCGCATACCTCTTCAATGAGACTACCTCCGCGCTAGTTATGGCCAAGGAAAAGCTACCATCAATTAAGAACAAGATAACTATATCTAAATTGGAGATGAATGCTCTCACCCTCGCTACACGTCTCGCCTATTCCATCTTGCAAGCGCTGAAATCCAGAACAACGGGAAATCCTGTGCTGGGTTGGATTTCTTCGACGCGAAAAACCAGCCTGGGAGCGCTCGTAGAAAATGAGCTGTGAGAACTTCGAAGGATAGCTCGCACTTTGGAAAACGAAGGATATCAAATCGTTTTTGCGTACGTTAATACCTGTGATAACCAGCAAACGCAGGAACAAGAGGACTTTTAAAGGAACAAGTAGAACATTATTTCTGGTGGACAGGACCCCCATTCCTCACGCAGCCGGTGAAGTATTGGTATAATACCTTTCATTCACTGGCACATGAAGAAAATGGCTTCGATGGATGCGCAAATGTCAGCGCAGTCAATAAGCAACTTACTCCACCAGATAATTTAATAGATTATAGCCGTCACAGCTCACTTCGTTTCTGCTAAGCGCGTCACGGCTTTAGTTCTCCGCTTCAATAAGAGGCTCCTGCGATCAACGAAGGCCTTACCAGGCAGAGGATTTACTCGCGCATTCCTGAACTCAAGGAAATCTTAGACAATCCAACAATTTTAGATGGGAAAGAAATCCGTGCAGCGAGATCTGTTCTTATCCGCTATCATCAGTTCATGTACTTGAAAACAGAGTACATGAAGTCAACGGAGAACACCACGTATGGCGCTCGCGAGGAGGAATCGGAAACTCGGCGCTGGACAGCGACACTATAAGCCCTATATTTATCGCACCAAACATTGCGCTTGCGCGGCTGATAATTCAAGAAGCTCATGGAAATCGTCATAAAAGCATCGAACACATTATGGCTTCCGTGATAGAACACTACTGGATTCCTAAGTTACGGCAACAAGCGCGCAAATTCGTCACCAACTGTGTAAAACGGGTTACCATACCATTACCCGAGCATAAGTGACCTGCCGCAACGAAGGACTTTCGAAGCCGACCATTTCAGAATATAGGTCTGGACTTTTTTAACCTCCCACCTTGCACGGAAAACGGTGAAAAAGCTAAGCTATACGACTGCATTTTTACGTGCGCAGTAACCCGACTAGTCCACTTTGAAGCTGTACGAAGCATGGCAACAGAAGGGTTTCTAAATGCTCTGCGGCGCTTTTCCGGCAAGACGCGGGGTTCCGAGTCGGTTACATACGATAACGCGCCAACCTGCTTGCTCAGCGCGAATATTCTCTCAGATCCATAAGAAGGAAACATTATGTCCGCCAAACGCGAAATTACGGACAACGAGATCTCCTGGAACCATATAACACCATATGCGCTCTGGCAGGGGGATTCTATGAGCGCTTAATTAAATCGGTAAAACACTCCCTCTACAAGGCTCTGCGAAGCGCAAAACAACGCTCCTTTGACGAAATCCATACGTTTATCGTCGAGGTGGAGGCCTGTATTAACTCAAAGCCTCTTACATATCAGGGCTCATCACAGGAAGAGCTAAGCTCCATTCGGCCTATCGACTTTGTGCAACGCGAAATGGAGCTAACGCTTGCGCTTAAGCCTATTGTGGATGATGACAACAAAGGCGATCCTAATTATCTACCATCAGATAAGGCGAGAGCGTTACAGTGTCGGGAGCAAGTGGTCCAAGCTCTACGTTCGTCATGCCAAGAAACTGAGGAGTTTTGGAACTTGTGGCAGCAGCACTCCTTGACTTCCTTACGAGAGACTCACAGGAAGATTTCACCTCGTAATCGTCTAAGCCAATGCCCTCCCGCAGTTCGAGATTTTGTTTTAATAAGCCACCCTGTCCTTTCAAGAAACGACTGGAGGCTGGCGCGCATAACGGCGACTAGAGACAGCGCTGATGGGAAAATCCGAGAGGCTGAGTTAGTGACTGCCACTAGAAGGAAAATTCGTCGGCCAGTTAATTTATCAATCCCATTAGAGGTCCGAGATTCTTCAGAAGGCAAAGAACAAGAGGCGATGGAAGCAAAGCAAAATCAAGACGCTCCTCCGTCATCAGACGCCAGAGGCATCCACGCCCATAGATACAATTTGCGCCCTCGGGAAGAACGGAATTATTGTTATAATGCTATAGGGTCCTTACATAATAATGCAGCAAAGGACACTACCGAAGTGGTTTCTGTTCCATATAATGGTTCTTTCCTTATTCCATCTTGCTCTTGGTAACAGCATGACTGCAAATTTAACGTGCGCTGACAATGGAGTATTCGTTCATCTACCGCAAATTGAGGAGTTCGAAATTTGCGCGGAGCAACAATGCAGGACCCATCATTCTACGTCATATCCTCTTCTCATCAAATTTCCACCTAAAACGACTATTCATGATTACAATGTAATCTTGAAATGGCACGTGAACGATCAACTGGCAACTATGGAAACCGTGTGCAAAGGACTAGACTTTTGTATGAATGTGGACTGCTGGATTTGTGCATCAGTTCTTCTGAATCCAGAGTGTTGACCGCTTGGGGCTATACTAACGATAGCCTTGAGCTTATACGTAATGGTTGCAATAGTCTGTCTGCTGCTCTCATAACTTAAATTGGAAAACCTGTAAGGCTAATTCTTTGTGCTTTGCGATGGGCTCTCACACTAAGCGAGCACGTGATAGCTCGTTGCTTCATAAAAATCTTGCGCAAATTAAGAGCTACAATTAAATCGTCAACAAGCACGCGCATGACCGCAGCACTGGCCGTAGTTATGCTTTAGCCTGCGTATCAACAGGTGAACGTGATTGAGTACAATTCTACCATCTGCAGTGAAGCAAACGGTAGAGAAAAGTGCACTGTCACGCTGTCAGAAGTTTTAAAGATTAACACGTTCAAGAAACAGGCATGCATTCGCCTTCTACGAAACTCGACTTTGATCGCAGTCGTAAAATTCCGTTGGAAGGGGCTTCACTTGCACTGCGAGCGTCAGATGTTGTACTTCACACGCTCCTCGAATTTAAATGTGTGGGACAGCAAACGCTGTCCTCGTATGGGATCCTGCCTGTGCAGGCCAAAAATGAGCCGGAGTCAACAGTTCCAGTCTCCTCCCAGAGCTGGAACAAGGTAATCAATATCCTGGTCGCCCAGGATGCTTCGAGTCTTGTGGAGGACCCGGTTGCGATCGTTTTTACCTCAGCTCAGGCTGCCTGGTCTTCCGTATCTTCGCTGAACCACAATGCACAAAGATATACGAGTTATTTCGATGTGCGCGTTGGTCCGAAATGATCAAACTCGAAGTCCAGGTCGAATACGCGAATCCAAAAATGGGACGGCTGGGTTACACCATTTCTACGGCGCCCAATGTTCCAGTGAACGTACCGCCACTTCAACTCACAATGACTTCTCTGGCGTTACCTCCTATACCGACTTTAAATGACAGGTTTATCACGGACGGACACGATATCGCGATTTGGACGGGTGCGGTTATACCTAATCTGTATTGTGATTCGAGTGTGGAAGCGCAGGCGCTAAACTGTACATTAGTTGAGGACTGCAAATGTGCCCCGTCTGAATCAAAAGTCACTTGTCATTGCACGCCTTCCGATATTGCCAAGGAATTTGCCCAAATCCAACTAAAACTTCCTTTGAGGACTGCATCTTGGGAGCCGCTACAACATGGACGCTCATCATTGATCGCGAAAATTCCTCACATGGTGTCGTCGGAAATAATTGTAGAGTTCCACCAAACCTTCGAAATGGTGCTTTTAGAAGTCGAAACCGTCAAATGCTCCATTGATCGTAGCTCATTTGAAGGCTGCTATAACTGCCCCAATGGAGCTATAGCTTGAGTAAGGTGCGTCTCCGAAAAGTACTCAGTCAAGGAAGTGCTATACGACAAAACCGCTTTTGTTATCACATGCGCTCCACATGGAGCGGAATCTACACTGCGCTTTCACCTTGACGCTGCAAGACAGCTTCTACAAGGCATTATACCCTGTGGCCAGTTTCAGCGAGTCTCTAAGTGGAATACTAAAGTACGTAAAGCTCATCCATCATTCGGCGCTAGCAGCTTTGAATGGGAATAGTACCATTTATCAGGAGGTCAGTTGGCCAGATTTGGGTCATATTCTTGATGTCGTTTTGAGCTGGTACAAAACCCTATTCATCGTAGTAATATTGGTTGCGTTCGCACTACCCACGACCTATACTTTCTCAAATATCATGGGTTTGCGCATTCTCAGGTTCGTCTGGAGAGCTTTATGGGCAACCAGCTGTTTCCCGTTTCGCGCTGTCCTGATGGTATCGCGCCTTCTCGGAAATCAATATTGCAATAGTCATGCGCCAGCGAAGAAAAGCGAATAGTCACCAAAGGATCGATGCGACTCAACACTCATGTAATAGAATCTATGATTCATCAATGCTCAATAAATCCATGCGCCATCAAACACCGACGAAGCGCGAGCGATCCTGAAACTCCCGCGCCGCGCGAAGAGACTGTAGGGATGATCATCGCACAGTGTCGAGAATTGTACAGGTGCACCAAACGGATAACGCATCTTGACTCGAAAATTCGTGCACTGCGCAGGTCTCCCAAAAGCCTGGAAGCAAGACTCCAGGAGCTTAAACTGCTTCGAGGGAGCTCACGACAAGACCCGCCTCGAATTCATGCTTGTCTGGTCTCAATTACGGACCCTCGTAGCGACCGTTCCACTTATGTTCGCTATAGGCGCGTTATCCGAGTAGGTTTGGAACACATGGATGGACCGACGTAAAGAGATGACTGTGGCAAATTTTTGCTGACGAACCTTACCACGATCGAAGGCGCCATCACCGACCAATTGCAACTTCTCGAATGTTGTCACTCTAATCTCGAAAGTTTGCGCACAGAAGAAGAGCAGAAAGACACTGCCTCCTTCCAAGAAGAGATCATAAAGGCGATTGAGCAGCTCCAGCTTTCCGTAGACATCGCTCTTAAAAATATTGCCCATCCTCAGCCTGCTCAGCCCCAAAGTTCATCGAGGAGAATGGAAGAGATTGATGACCTTGAGGCTGAGGAGGATCCGGTGCAGGAACCCGAAGAGGTTCCCCAGGATGATCGTAACGACAATGTCAGACATCAGATGGAACAGGAGCTCCAGCAGGCGCGCCAGGCACTAGGCAATTTCGCGCAAACTATAGCCGAACTTCGCGAGCAAAAAACCTGTCAATCTCGTCGATTTGAGCGTGGTACGATTCATTGCGAGATGGACCAGATGATGCGCTGCGCCTTCTGTGAAGCGACTGGTAATCATTACCCTGACTTCTGTGTTGCAGTCAGATCAACGCAAGAAGGGCGCCGGGTCATCGAGCGTCAGAGAAAATGTTCGGTGTGCCTGGAGATTGTACTGGAGGCAGGTATTGCGCCAAGTACTTTACAAGCTGCTATCATTGTCGTGAGTTTCATCACCATTCGGCGCTATGTGATCTGCCGGATCTTCCAACAGCTGGCCGCTGCTCAGGACAGAAAGGTTCAATGCGAGGACAGGATGGATGAACTGGAAAGGAACTTAGCGCACTGGAGGAGGATCAACGCGACTAACGATCTTCTCGAGCGGGAATATCGCGGATGGACCGCGATGTTGTGATCACGTATTTTGGTTGTTAGGTTGTAGTACTTTAGTTTGTTAACAGTTTATTGTTATTGATTAATTTGTCACTGATATTTGTACTGTTGCTGGCTTCGCTGAGCCATGTTGTGGCATGCTCTGTAAACATAGCTCGTCGAGGATTGCGCTTACCACTTTTCGCAATCCTTCCGTATAAAAGCGGCAAGCGCATTCCTCGGAGCGTTTTCCTCCTCTTTGGTCGTAGGGCGTTGCGCTGCGCTTCAATTGCTTCTCTGGGGGTGGGGTTGTTCTCTTTTATAACTAATTTACTTATTCCGTTTAAAATGGTTTAATTACCCAAGTTTGAGGTAAAGCGCTGAAGTGTTCGTGTTCGTGCTTTGTGGCAAGAGTACACGTGAACCATTGAAATCCGGCCATACTATTCTATAATATAAAATCAGTTTTTTTTACTGTAATGAACGGAAGAAGGCCTAGAGAAGAAAAGATCACTGTTGGGGGTACTCTACTCTCGGGGTTTGGGAACGAAGCCCCCAACCAGACGTTTGGCGGCCGCTAGGTCGTTAAATAACTGGTTACTCAAATATAACTAATCAAATTAAAAGGCAGGGTGACTGACAAGAGAAGCGGATAGCTCCCGAGAGAAAAAATGCATTGTATTTGGCACCAGCTCACTGTTTGTTAGGAACACTGCCAAAGTTGGTGAACGGCTGCGCAAGCAAAGTAGCAAGCAGTGAAGGATAAAAGGACGAGGAATAACGCTACTCAATCCCTTTTGGGATTCGCCATGCTATCCACTTCTACGTGGAAGTCGAAGGTACTATTATGTCGAAAGTACTATTATACGTTGATCTTTTTCAAGGTATCAAGAGTGACCATTTTCACTATTGCTGCGGTCCTACTGCTTACAGATTGCGAAAGATTAACAGATTCCGAAAGTTTTGATTTTGGCCTAGATAGTCAGCCACCGACAGTAACTCTACTACGGAACCGCATTCGTTTAAATTCATTAGAAAGAAATAAAAGAAATATAAATGAACGTCAGTTTGAGAGAACACTTGCGTTCAGGGTTACACGAGCACCCCCGAACCTCTGAAGGATGGCGTTACCTAAAGAAGAAAGTACCTTTGAGAAAACGCTGAAGCTGAAATGCTGAAATTGACATCAAGCTTGGCTTTGACGAACACTGACTAGTCTGCACTGCATTGGACACACGCGATATTGCAAAACCTCCGACGTCATGCTATAGTAGCAGCATGCGTACCATGAGATTAGCACCGGCTTTTATCCTTTTCGTTTCAACTATCGGACAACACAAGCATGAGAGAAACTGGCCATGATCAAGCAAACGTCTCCACTGGCTTCCACCTAATATGTAATAAAAACGGATTCATCAGCCATTAGCTGAGGTACAGTACCGCGCATGTGATTTGGTCAATTGCCGAAAAGAACGCTTTGGAGCGTTCCAAAGCGGTTTTTTAAAATAACTTTTTCTAAAATCAGCCACTTGTGGAAAGAAACATGTTTTTGAGTTCAGCAGCTCGAGCTCTATCTTCTGACATAGGGGGGGGGGGGGGAGGGCCAAAGTAATGAGACAAATTGAAAAAATCTTTATCTCTTTATAACTCAATTACAACTCGACGATGCTGAGGTTGTATCTGCCATCAAGGGCAATGACCTTGCTGCCATCTAACTTCCTGATCCCATCCTTCCAGAACTGCTTGGGCCTGGTGTTGATCAACTGCTCGATATTGTTGTCAAGGACTGCTTGGGTTCTTGTGTCCCTTCCGACCAGGAAGTCCTGTAAGCTTAAGAAGTAGTGGTAGTCGCATGGAGAGATGTCCGGCGAATACGGTAGGTGAGGCATGTGAACGTAGCCCAGCTGGCCAGCTGGCTTATCCTTGGTTACTTGTTCCCGATGTGGTGCGGCGTTGTCGAAGAGGAGAACCTTCTTGAAGCGCTGCGTCTGAATAATAGCGAGTCGCCGGCCCATCTCTTCTATTTCGTTCACCATGGCCGTGGACTTCACTCTTGGGAAACAGCTTCCTGTAAACCGATCCACGGGCGCAGACAAAAGCTCCAAAGGTGCTTATCGCCGTGAACATCTCGCCGAACGAAGGTCGGTAACAGGTCACCAGGCCTCACCCAGACTCGCTGCTTGGCAGGGTTAAGGTAGAAGACGTACTTCTCATCTTGCGTGAATATTGAGCGCAGGCTGCTCGAGGTTGGGAATCGGGCGAGATTTGAGCGACACAGGTCGACTCGTCAGACTGGAGTTTCGGCATGAGACAGACTGGGGTTTTGGCATGCTTCTGAAAAGGGCGGAAGTGGTAACTTCTCAGGTGGCCTTCAGTAAGTAGCATACAAACATACAAATACGATAAGCACGAAACCAGACTCTAGCCACTAGATATATGGACTCATTACTATTACCCCCCCCCCCCCTAATATAAATCATCAGAGTTGAACAATGGACATAATCAATCGAGTGGGCGCGACAGCCTGTAGACTGGGCGTTTGGGAGTTTTATCGGAAATTCCCAGCTGTCCTACTTACGAATTGCTCTAAGGCTCTCTAGCTAGCCTTTGGAGTGCGCCGTGCACAATGCATATAAGATCGAACCTATCAATCGAGATGGGCGACGGCTCGCAAATTGCACGCGCTCGCGTGTTCGGAGCGTAATAACTCTGTCAAGTTCGAATCGCTTCGGCTTCAACTTGTGGGTCTTGTAGGTAGTAAAACGGTCTAGTAGTATACTAAAGTGGAATACAAGCGGTGCGAATACGCAGATGAGGCTTGTGTGCCGCATTTTTTCCCATTTCGGTGGACCACTGCGGGAAGACGCGTAGAGCTAACGGCCTACAAATGCATAGGCATGCAGGCCATCTAAGGTACTCTAGGAGGAAGCACTCACAGTTCTTCATCTGCCTAAACTGCCTTAGCCTCAGGTGCCATTTTAGAGCGGCGGAGAGCAGCGGTAAAGTTTCCTGCGCTTTTACTCGCCCATATTTGAGTTCTTGCTCTCGCGCCCACTCGATTGATAGGCTCGATTCTATATGCACTGTTCATGGCATACTCCAAAGACAAGCTGAACAGTCTTCGAACAATTTCTGAGTAGGGCGGCCGGGAATTTCCGATAAAACTTCCCAAACGCTCACTCTACAAGCTCTTGCGCCCACTCGATTGATAGGCTCGATTCTATATGCACTGTTCACGGCACACTCCAAAGACAAGCTGAACAGTCTTCGAACAATTTCTGAGTAGGGCGGCCGGGAATTTCCGATAAAACTTCCCAAACGCTCACTCTACAAGCTCTTGCGCCCACTCGATTGATAGGCTCGATTCTATATGCACTGTTCACGGCACACTCCAAAGATAAGCTGGACAGTCTTAGAACAATTCCTGAGTAGGGCGGCTGGGAATTTCCGATAAATCTTTCCAAACGCTCACCCTACAAGCTCTCGCGCCCACTCGATTGATTATGTCCGGCCTATATGCATTATTCAACCCTATTGATTTATATGTCCAAAGATAGAGCTCGAGCTGCTGAGCTCAAATATATGTTCCTTTTCAGAAGTGCTTGTTTAAATAAAATTATTTTAAAGCCGCTTTGGAACGCTGTAAAGCGTTCTTTTCGGAAATCGACCAAATCATGTGAGCGGTACTGCAGCTCTGCGCTCACCTCCTGTAACCAAAGCGGCATCGAAATGAACGGCGACAGCGCTACAGCAATGAGGGCGAACACGTAGTAAAAGTAGAAGGCGAGCACGAAGGGAACGCGCCACTCAACCACGTTCCGCTTTCCAGTCTGAAATGTCATCTTTTTTCGACTGAAATTAGTACGCATGGACTTTTCTTCCAAGTCGTTGTTGTGTTCCTGAAGAATTGGACGCTTTCGTGCTTGAAAGTCTCCGTTTTTAAGCAAGACAGCGATGAATTCTCTGGGTTATGTTTCCACGCCTAAAGTCAGAAAACTATGAAAGACCTGCGAAGGAGCAGATCAATCTCACAATTAAAAGTGGTTTGAGAAGCGGAAACAGATTTTTCTTCGGTGTCTCATCTGCCAGCAGAATCGCCTCCTTAATATAGCGCTTTCTGAGAGGAAAAGAAGTTTGCGAATCCGGCACAAACGTCGACTCTGCAAACGAGAGCGTTGTGGGCGAGAGTTTCGAAGAAAATCTAAAACCTGGTAACCTCTCGGCACTGAGTGCTCAGCAGATGAGAGTAGGTGCAGTCCAGCCATCCAAAGGCCTTGAGCTAAGTTTCCAGCATAGGCCATCTAGAAATATAGGATTGACATAGCGGTAACCGACAAGGGTTTGAATATCTGGAGACGCAGAAAGGCGGTGTTTATATGCGCTATGCGCGTTTCAAATCAAACTGAACGTCCTCAAAATTAACGCGAACTTCTTCTACAATAAACCAGAGACTATTGTTGTGCTCTCGAAATTTTTTTGAATTTTAGAATGGTTTCGAATGCCTAAAAACTTCGGATATTCGAATTCGAATATGTTCGAAAAAAGTGGTTTTTCTAAATAAATATTTGGATTCGAGTAGATTCGAAAAATGCGATTTTTTGAATATTCGGATTCGAATATGCAAAGTGGAATGAAAATCATTCGAATACTCCTATTCGAATAGGTGAATCGACTACAACTATACTAGAGGCCCTCCGAGGCGTTAGAATAATTCTTCTCCATAGAAAATTTCGTGCGACTTTCTGTGAAATTCTTTAATTCACCTGCCTAGCAGGTGAAGACACTGTTTGAAATTTCATACAATTGTTATTTCTCAAGAAAAACAGTGTATAAAGTTTTGTTTTAAGGCACAGTTAGACAGCCGTCATCTTTTGTATTAAATTGGAGATCGCCCGTGCCCTCGACTAGCTTGTCACGATTTTCATTTGAATGGCAGTGTGAATACTGCCTACTAGAAACAGCGATGAGAGGATATGCGTTTTTTTTATAAGTGACGTTGTTGTGTCGCTTAGATCTGCGTTACTACACGCAGGAGGAATTTTTGCAACCACTCAAATCAAAAGTATAGCCGAGTGCATGGTACGACATCTCCTTTTAATACAAAAAGAATCTATGAAAACTTAAATTCATGAATTTTTTCAAAAAGTTAAAGTTTCAAATACTGTGTTCACATATTGTGGCAGGTAATTTCTCGAAAGGTCATACGAAATTTTACTTGGACAAAACACTTTCTAACCTTCTCCGAGAGTTTCGATTTATTGTGGAAAAACTCGTTTTGATCAGGAACACGTTCGATTTAATTTGGAAAGCGTCACGCTTGTTTTGAAGTGTCCAACTTGATTTGAAGGTGTCCTATTTGACGTGAAAATGTGCGAGTGGGAAAATGAAATGAACGCTGATATTTGGTGGTACAGAAACGCTAGACCTGAAAAACTCCGTCATGGTCTCCAATCGAGGCGACGTCACCGCGGCCGGCGCTTCTGATGAGATCGGTGAGAACGGAGCAATTGTCACCCTCTCCATAAGCGGGGACACAGCGCCTAAACATAGTATTCAGAAGTGTGCCGTTCCAGCAGATCAGCCCCGATTCCCTTTCACTTGGGGAGCCGTAAGCGACCGCTGCTTGATTTGTGCATTGCTCGATCAGAAAGTGAAATTCCACGGCCTATCAACAGACTCACATGAGTGATTCTAGGGAAAGAGTGCTGTGCACATTAGTTCTGAGGCCATAAGGACCAGCTCATAGTTGCGCAGCCATCCAGTAGAGCTTTTAGCACGTTGACTAGACTGTCGCTCAAAGGTGCGCCACAGCCAGTCTGTAACGTGGGACGATGTCGCGCGATGGTGCGCGATGGTTTATTATTTTAACAAGAATGATATGCGTTCCATCCAAACTTCGTTCGGGGAGGTTGTTCAGGATGCCTAACACGGTGCTGATGTCCTTTTGGACGATCACGGCCGGTCTCCTTCTTAATCAATAGTCGCGGCAGGACCACCGACTTTTCCCAAACTCTATGTAGGAGTTATCAAATCTTACCCCCGGTCTTTAGAAATGCATTCAACTTCACTTTCGTAATAATCTCCGGTCATTGCGTTTCTCCATAGCACCTGCATTCGTTTCCTTTTTCTTCTTTGAATTCTCCTTAGTTTCCTTACCATAGACGCGGGCTTCGACATCATTGTTGAATCATTCTGTTCGATTGCCCATTCTTTCCTTGCTTTACAATCACACATTTTTTTCTCGCCCTATGGGTAGTAAATGTACAGTGAACCACAAATTTCAATCTATAGCTGCGTTCTTCTACATGGCAGAACGGTCATCGCAAGGGTATGTGACGGTAGTTATGCGCTGGTGAGCGTTACCCATACCTATCGCATCACACCTTGGCTAGTTGGCTGAAATTTTAAAAACGGAGATGATTAGTTATGAGCACCAAAATAACCTCCTAGACGAAGTTTTGGCTACATCGAACTCACTTCTCCTGTCTCTTTTACCATCCTGACACAACCACCCTAGTTAACGAAGTCGGGGAAGGGGGTCACCGGGCGTAACTGTTGAGACGAACATTAGCATCGTCTTTGGCACCCTAGGTTTATCCTTAGACGAAGTTTAGGTCACAATATGTCGTGCGGCTTCGTCCGACGGACCAGGCACACGAAAATCGTCTCGCCGTCAACGTGTTAATGATGTCCAGCAAGCAGTCAGCGGCGAACCAATTCTGCACATTGCGGTACGGCAAAAATTGATTCTCTTCCATCTTCTTCGCCTTCGTCTACAACTACGCCAATTAGAAGGCTTGATCTTTTTCTCACCCTCACACGTTTAAAATGTCACAGAGCACGTTAGAGACTTCCTGTTGTATAACACGTGCTCTCACAAGGGAGTTCAATGAACTTCATGTGGATACTTCCAAAAATGATCTATTGTTATAGGCACTGTCTGGGAAGCACCGCAATGGTTTTCAAATTTCCGGCGGGCATCTGAACAGTTAAAAATTTTCAAGGAGCTGTATTACTTCAGCGCGGACTGATAAGACGAAAGTGACAACGCCTTCTAATGTTCGGAAATTAACCTGGAAAGGGTTTGATCCTTTAATTACAGCTGGATGTTAGAAATCTGACAATTTCCTGAAGGAAGCTGCGGACACAATCAGGTGATCATTCACTGAAGCCGCCGCAGCAGTTGCGTACCGAGTGGATAGCGATGAAGCTCTGCACGAGAGTAGTCGTGCTCTCGATTCTACGGCTGGCGGCTTCTCGGATTGCTGGGCAGACTCTTTCCGCTTTTGTGACTTCAGAGTACATTGCTGTCCTCGGCAAGACACAGTTTTCGCTGTTTCATTGTAACACAATCTACGAGTGTGATCGACACGCGTTGCGCAAGTCCATCTCCAGAATATGCAGACCAATCTTCGGATTCCTATAGAAGTTCCTATCCCTATAGAATTACACTCTTCTTCTAACCTGCTAATTCTACTAACTGCTACAAAATGTAGCATTTCGATTCAGTCTTTGTATTGATCGCCTTGCTGCCATTTTCCGACCTGCTAATCGTAGGGGTGAGGCTTGCACTTCCTCGCGGAAAAATGAAAACAAATTTTACCCAAGCTTCTATTGCTGTTTGAGGCGCGGATCACAGATCTGGCAAACGTTTCCACTGTTACGGCCGACCACAGCAGGAGACAGCAAGTATGTGTGAACCAAGGGATGGATAAAGAACTTCGCCTTCTTCTTGTTTTATGGATGCAGAACAACAGGCACAATGGTACTATCACGACACCGGACGTCGGGGGGGGGGGGGGGGGGGGTCCAAAAAAATTCGCACATACGGTGCGGTT
>CANDYH010000036.1:0-23842 GCA_947396885.1 Heligmosomoides polygyrus polygyrus
CCATACCCATTCTGCCGCAGGATCTCCCTCACTTCTTCTTCCACTTTTGTGAAGTGTCGTTGTTGGAAACCTCAACGATCAACTTGTGGTTCTCCGCTGGTCATTCCTTTCATCTCAGATTCCTTTGCGATGGACGTTAACCGCGTGGTCAGGCGGTCAGGGCTCCCCATATGCCTCGTGTTACGACCGCCCCCATCCCTACGACGACTACTCACGGCATCACGTCCATACGAAAGTCTGTGCGACAGGATGAACTGCATTGTCTGCGAAGGAGAGAACCAAATATGCCAGATGAGAGGTGTACTGTACAAAGTGGTTTGTTTGTCCTGTGACGAATTTTATAACATTTCAGAGCTCTGCGTAGCCCTTAAAGCTACCCAGACAAACCCATTCTCGAAACACCGCACCCTCAGGCACACACAGGACCCACAGCCGCAGTTAAGGGTGTCAATTCTCCACAAGAACGTGTCGGATACGGTGGAGAGGAAGATTAAGGAAGCGCTGGAAATACAACGATGGAGACCGCCGATCAACAAGAGGGAGGAGATGAAGATGGCTATGAGCCTTATCACTCTATAGGGCCAAAGGAGTGACCGCTGAGGATGATTGCGACGCAAGAGTGACCGGTCACACCCCGCCGTCCTATAAATAGCAAGTGCACGTCCTTAGCCCTTCATTTTGTCCTCAACCACCCCCCCCCCCACTTTGTTGATCCCAGGTTAGACCGTTGCGTTTTAGACGTGTGTTGTATAGAAACTGTGAATAGTTCGTTATAGACCTGAAGAAGGGCTTATGGCCCGAAACGTCGTCAATAAAGATTGACCATCGACACCATCGAACTTCGTGAAGAAACATTGAAATTGGAACACCAATTATGAAGCTCAGGGAACCAACAATTTTGAGAGATATTTGCTGTTGGGTAATCAAGCTTTCATCTTTACACAAGTGTAAATAAGGTTCGTGAGTGCAAACGATGAGCAGATTGCAAACCTGCTCATCGTTTGCACTCAATCTAAAACATTTCCGTTTTTTTTACGCTGAATCTCTTATCACCTATGTACAATGTTAACACGTTTATAGATAAGGTTGGAATGCACGGAGTTCTCGTTTTCCATCTTTCATCGCTATAATAACCCGTGGTTTTTTTTAAATTTTGAGCGGCCTCGAACAAGCATGGCACACACCAGGCTGCCAGGCTGAGTCCTTCTCCACTAATATCCGCAAAAAAGCGCGGAGTATAGAACGCAAAATACACGAAAATGAAGAAAAAGACACCAATTAGTTTATGTCTACAACTCCAAGGATCTGAAGAAAATGAGCCAGAAGGTGGACGGAAATACATTCGAGGTTACAGCCTTAGAAGGATGCCTTACGAGACCCAAACTCCTTCCCCACGGTCGCTTCAACACGCATCTTCTGCTTTCCGAGCAAGTTTTATCCAATGCAACATTAGCCAGATTGTGGTGAACCTAAAACATGTCACCTCTACACCAGCTACTCCTAACTTCATTACCACTCATTCGTTCACTTGCACGGCGTAGATTTGTTTGGAGACACCCGCGATAGGTAACAGGGGAAGTGGAGAGCTGAAATCACTGCCGCCACATATCGAAATAGACGAAGAAGGAGCTTCCGATTTCATCTTTTAGAAGTAACTGTCCTGCACAAAATATCTGTCTGACAATGAAAACGTACCAGAAAATTCTGTTATGAACTGAACGATTAAGAGCCTGACAATAGGTTTTTGGGAAGCTGCTGGGAAAGCGAACAGAATCTCCACTGCATTCTGCAGCAGCACTTAGTATGTAGAATCTCGAGGCGAACTGTGCACCTGTGTCGTTTCGCTAGGCAAAGTCTGCAGCGATGTGGCTCGACTAATCGTCTGCTGCCGTGGATAACTTTGCGGGTATGCCGGTGGATACGGTGGAGGATAACCAGGTAGGTAGTAATTAGTATCCTGAGCCGTGCACTCCGGCGTTGAGTATGGTGGGCATCCGTTGCTGTGTCTGTACTGAAACGTTTTCCCATCACGATCACGTCCTTCCGGCGATAAGGAAGATGGATGTTCAGGGGACTCCTCTGAAAAGAAAAACCGCTACGTGGAAGAGAAGCGTGTTTTGATCACGAGCATAAGGAACGCTTCCCCTACCGTGGCCTGTGTCGCTGCTTGCGCACGCACAAACACAGTATCCGAGGCAGCACAGGAGGACAGTTATCGTCAGCAGTCTGCAATGAAGGACGAGCGAGCTCACAAGTGTTCGCAAAAGTCGGATCAGCTCCCATGCTACAAGGACAGATAAACAGCGGTCGCTCGCTAGAACGAATGTGAAACAGGGACGAGGAACAATACATCTGGTCGGACCCCAAATGTTCGCCCTTGTGGTGTTTTCCATTTTCCTACCTCTTTGGCGTTATTCTCTTCGAGAACACCTAAACATAAAAAACGAATAATAACATAATATTATAATAGAAGAAAAAGATGTAACTTCGGTTCCCTAGGAGTTGCAGATTTTTATCAAATTTCGAGAAGCCGATTTCCTTCTCGTGGCACTCCCATGGAAACAAGTGAATCAACTCGAAGCTTGGGTCATTATGCTAGAAAGAAACGGCATTCAAATACCTGTGCTACTTGAGATGCAGTGGGAATATCAACACTCGAACGCGGACTATGTACGTAGGCATTCTCTAGAATGCAGCAAGAGACGATGGCGACAAAAGGACGACATAAAACCCAAATAGAGCTCTAGCAAACTACTACGAAGCTTTAGGCCATCTAAGTGAAGCATGCCAAGCCGTGCATCCGAAAAAAATAGGCACCCATGGTCTAATGTCATTTCAGAACACGGTACCTGTGAAGTCATTGCATTCTCTTCTCCAACCAAAGAACGTAGCCTTGCGAAAAAATGCTGTGGAACTATTAGGGTGTGCGAAAAGGTTCGAAAAAATTGGCTGGTTTCATTCAACAAGCAGTAGCAACAAAAGAATACAAGGGCTTCATCTTCAGCCACTTCTGTCCTTTAACAACGAAGTAAAACAGGGACCATCCCCTGTTATGAACGGAAGAAGAAGAGATGCAGTCCAGTCGTCCATTGCATGCATGACGTTATCACCATCGCTGGAACTCTTACCAATACAAACGTCTGGAGACTTCCGAATACATGGTTGTTGCGTAGTCTAAGGTTCAACGAAGATTCCGGAAGCAGTGTTTTATATCCAGAACCAACAGTTTACCCACTAAAGTCTTTTCGCGGCGGGATTTACTATACCGCTCGAAGGCTTTATAAAGAGCCGCTATGAGACCGTAAGTCGCACAAAGTGTCTTACTGCTATAATTGCTTTTCTTGCACTTCGATCATGTGATCGAGCTGTTTGTGTGTGTAATAATGCGTAAAATCACGTCCAGCGAACTTAAGGCCGCCACAGACTTTTGCGGCGCCGCTGAGCGGCGCCGCTGCCCTATGCTTAACCATAGGGCAGAGACGCAGAGCTCGCCTCCAGCGGCGCCGCTGGGCGACGCCGCTGGCCGGCCGGCGGCACCGGCGGCGTCGCTGGCGGAAATGACTTGAATCATTCCACCTGGCGGCGCCGCTCCAGCGTCTGTCTGTCTGCGCTCTGCGCTCTGCCCTTTCGCGGCGGGATCCAGAGCGGAGACGGTCGATGCGAGCGCGCGATCGTCATCGGGGCGCGTTATTGTTAAGCACCAGTCGGTCCCCACTAGAAACAGTACAGTACCTCGCCGTCACCGCTCCCACTGATGATGAGTCAAGCCGCTGAGCGGCGCCGCTCAGCGGTGCCGCCGGTGCCGCCGGCCGGCAAGCGGCGCCGCCCAGCGGCGCCGCAGAAGTCTGTGGCGGCCTTTAGACTTCCGAAGTGCCTAAAACGAATGAATAATCTCCGTTCTTTCTTTGGAATATGGCTTTTGTATCAAGCAATTTAAGCGCATGCGCAGATTATGCAACATTCAGAGCGAAGGTAGATAAAGCTCTTTTCGTTGCAATCTCTATACTGAGAAATCTACTGAGAAATCCATGAGCAAAATGTAAGAACGAAGTTATCCTAATCTAGTCGATAGTGACGGTCTGCACTTCTCTTCTATATTCTACGAAGCGAACCTGCTCACTCAAAAATTTCAAAAGGTATTTAATAATAATGGCCTCTTAGCCATGGAGTAATAAGAAACGATTATAAGTTATCAAAGTTTTCTGACAATGATGTGGGAACCTTTGTAAAACTTTCTTTATGGTTCTACAAGGAGGATATGTCCAAGATTATAATAAAACCAGCCGTCAGAGCGGCCTCTCGGCCGCATTTACGACTTCTTCACGGCTTCGCCGTAGTATAACTCGTCATCAATTGCAGCTGCCACCAATGTATTGGTTTCCGCAGGAAGAACACCATAACTACGTCGATTGGGGCAAGTTAGAAAGAATATAGAAAAAACGACATCCGCGGAAAATCGATAATTTGCCAATATCGATTGATCACAATCAATACTCCAAAAACGAACATCAGATTCGTGTTCAGCGACCTCGATTGCCCACAGGGCTGAAGTTTCGGGCCGCTTGAACAACATCCGCTGAAAATCGATAACCTGATCAATATCGATAGATGGCCTCTAGTTGAGGCGAAAATTTAAAGGATTGTGGCGAAAATTGAAAGAATCTAGAGAGAAGAGCGACGTTCTCCTTTTCCCAATTGCCTCCATAACCGAACCGACTGGAAAATGAATTCAGAATTCCCCGAGTTTTCCAATCTCCTATCAGCTATTAGGTTTTTGGACGACGTCACGCCAATTAACGACGGTTTCGCCCGCAGCAAACTTGTCCAAATAGGGCGGCGCGGGCAACACGGTGTACCGAACCACTGCCCCCCGCTTCCTTTAAGTTCATGTGCAACGTATCAAGCCAGCGTTGCCTGGGCCGTCCTTTGGGCCGTTTTGCTGCACATCTATGTTGAGGCTAATCTTCCTAAAAGGTCACCACTAGCGCAAAGAACTTGGTCATACCACCGAAGTCGAGACGTAGCTTTTCAGCGCCAAGTCCTTGACGTATTTCATCGTTGCGAACACGGTCCAGACGCTTAACGCCATGGTACAGTGCAGCATTTTGATTTCCATCACGCTGAGGCGAGTTACAACCTCCTTAGTTGCGGCCCAACACGCAGCTCCATAAGTCGCCACTGGTCGAACCACGGTTAGGCGTCCTGGTATCTTCCTGTCACATAAAACGCCTGTCACCGCGCGCCAATTGAACCACGCTGCGCTCACGCCTGTCTTAACTTCGAACGTCTGATTACCGTCAAACGCGATTGCAGAACCAAGGCATAATATTTGAAGTTTTTCGTTCGCACGATCGTTGTGCGATTGCTCTCAATTGCTCCCGATTGGATCTGGCCTCGTCGTTACGCCTGTCGTCACGTACTCGGATTTTTTGACGTTAAACTTGAGCCCAAACATCGATAAGCAGTAATACTAAGCTTGCGTTTGTCCTCGAGTTCGGTCTTCTCTTCGATTGCAAGCATTACGTCATCTGCATACAGCAGAGTCCAGGGGTAGGTTTCTGAAGGTCTCTCTAAATGGCACCTATCACGGAAATGAAAAAGGGGCAGGGAAAGTGCGGAGCCATGATGAACACCGACGGAAGTAAGAACGTCCGCCAATGTGCCGCACTCTACTCTTTGGGAAAAAGCAAATGCGATATGCGCAAACACCCAATAAGCTCTTCGGGAACACCATGTTGTCATAAGGCGTACCATATGACCTCACGCGGTGCACGATCAAACGTATAGAAAGGCTCTGCTGTTTCTGCTTTTCGCGATGTCACTCTACCAGAAGACAAGTAGCGCGTATTGCATCGATGGAGCCATGGCTCGCTACGATACCACATTGACTAGCGGAAAGCTGAACGATATCGCGAATACTTCCATCTTCGCTCGAAGATTTTCATGCTGTGCGAGAGCAAACGAATTGGACGGTAATTCATGCAGGACTGCCTTTCTTCTTCCACATTGGGATCGTCGTGCTTTCTTTCCAACTAGCAAGTACCTTCTTTTCCGCAACAACCTGGTTAAAAAAGTTTGTTAGCCACTCACCAGGATTCCAGCAGCTCAACTTCCATAGCTCAGTCGCTAGGTTGTCAAGGCGCGTTACATTGCCAGGCTTCATCTTCTTCAAAACCGCTTCCGTTTTGCTTTCGTAGGAGGGATGCAAGGGATAGGCGGATGAGCAAACACTACTGTCGAGATTCTCTCGAAGTGGTTATGCCATCGTTTCATGGCCCTTTTGCGGTTCCTCAGTAGATGGCCGTTCTCATCGTTGACGCCCACGAATTTCTCGATGTTCTCGGCCTGGGGCCATGGCGTGCCTTGGAAAGTCGGCAAAGATGTCGTTCACCTTCGCGCGTCTCGAGTTTATCGCTGAGGTCATCACAATGAGCGGTTTTTGCAACGACTACGGCCTTCTTGGCCACTTTCTCTACCTCCTGGTACATACGCCAATTGTCTGCAGTTTTGTCGCCCAAGAACGCGTGATATAATTTTTCTTTTCTCGGACTTTTTCCTATACGTCGGTAGTCCACAGCCATGCCTGCTTCTCGATCTTGCAGCATTCGGGCTTTGTCATGCCTAATTCAGAGCATGCAGCTTGTAAAATCGTATCGGTGGCATTTTTCCATGTTTCATCGACCGCTGTTGCCGTCGGCAACCGAATACGAGAAACAAAAATTGCATTGTTTTCCTTCAACCGCTACCGCTTGATTCACGACCGCATCGCTCGACATGCCTCACTCTCGGAGGGGCAAACCTAAGAGTGCATATCAGCGGACGGTGGCGAGTGGCGACAGTCTCCTATGGCACCATCTTCGCATCTGTGACCAGCCTTCGATCGCGATGCTTAACAAGGATGAAGTCGATCTGTGACTTGGTATTTCCGCTTTCGAAATACGGTGTTCCCGATGATGAGGTTGTTACGAGAGTCCGCATACTCAAGGAATCGCTCACCATCAGCGATAAATGTTCTATATCAAAAACCGCCGTGACAGCTATAACCATTTTTTGCAGACCCAAGATGACCGCTGAGGTAACCTTCGATAACGACAGCGTTTTCCTACGAAACCTCTGCTGTCCTTTCATCAAGCAGGGCCCAAAACTCATCCTTGACTCTCTCAGAACAGCCTAACTGCGGAGCGTACGCAGAGACGAAATGATACATACGCTGTTCAACAGCGACTAGGACCCATCAAGCGGTCGTTAAAACGTCCTACGCTTGTAATCGCATCGTCATAGAAACGTTCTAAGACAATTGCACCAACTCCGCTGGTGGTCCTGGGACTGCCGCACAGAATGCATTTGAAGCCTCGGCTTACGTCCCTCGACTGACAACAGGACCACCTCGTCTCCTGTACTGCACACAAGTCGACTCGCCTTTTAGACTAGTTCAATTGCCTCCCTATGCTGTTCGCGCGTCAGGGACTCTCGCATACAATACCAGCCCTATCTTTTGTCCATTCGGCGGAAAACCGCGTCTTTTGTGCCGTTTTGGGCGAGAAAGCGCCGGTTTGTAACAACTTTCTTCAGAGTAGCTTATTTTTGACAAGAGCCCGATATTTAGAATGGGAATCAAATTTCCTATACAATGGTGTATGAAATGCCCACAGATTTTGAAGGCGAAAAACCGGTGATTTTAGGGCTACGGTAGCGGTCTAAGAACTACGGTGGGTTTACGACCTCTCCCTCATCACTCGAGACAATTACCTCCTGAGGGCCTTTTCCTTTCAGGCAAGTGGTGACAGCGTGCTTACGATTCTAGGACTGCAGAAGCATCCTGCAAACGTCTTTCCAACGACCCGCAGGACCCACCAATTTAGAGGAAGGCCCTTCGAAAAACTATACAGCTCCAGACGTCTATCAAATGACCACGACATGTGCTCATGGAAAAATGCGCAATTCTCCTTGGGTCTTGGTAAGACCTTAGTAACTTCTTGAAGCCCGTGATGAGTGGACGGTCGAGGTCTGTAGTAAAGCCACTCATATTGAGTACCTTGTAAAGGGCTTTGGATTGCGCCACGCATTTTACCTGCCTAATCTTGTAATTAATAGTGCCTCCTTCATCAGAACTCGGCTTTTTGCGATATTTTGAATGATGGCGACTTCAATGCGTTATTTCATTTCATTTCATTTATTACGCTGTTTAAGACAGACGTTATACAGAACCCAAACCACATCAACACAAATAGAACAACAATAGGATAATAGAGCGTCTGTAGACATGGAGGATCAATAGGATAGTAAATGGTTGGATGACTGGAAACGTGGAGAACGCACCACCGGATTTCTTATTTTGCACTGAATATAGTTGCTTTTGCCATACGTTTGAACGAAAGAAGGGAAGTCGGCACAGTCCTCATCTTACTCCATTTGAGATACCTCAAACCAGCTCTAACCGTAAAGAAGGTGGCTCTTAGTGAGGTTTTAAGTGATTTAAAAAACAGCTTATCGGTTCCACCCCTAGTGACTGAGGGTCGTAGGGTGTAAAATTTTGTGCAGGAAACTGGGATCAGGTGGTTGATTAGTTTATAGACATAACCATAACTATATCGAAGTAGTATCTCCTTGACTTGAGTGATGGAATACCCAGATAAGCATTCCTAATGCTAGCTCTAGGGATTCTGCCAAAATTTCGAAAAGGCCCTTCGAAAAGCTATACAGTTCCAGACGTCTATCAAATGACCACGACATGTGCTCATGGAAAATGCGCAATTCTCCTTGGGTCTTGGTATGACCTTAGTAACTTCTTGAAGCCAAAACACGTGATGAGTGGACGGGTCGAGGTCTATAGTAAAGCCACTCATATTGAGTACCTTGTAAAGGGCTTTGGATTGCGCCACGCAATTTACCTGCCTAATCTTGTAATTAAGGCAAAGTTTTGCTATACCGCTGTTAGAATGCATATCCAAGAGCCAGAAAAGGAATCTAATTTGCTGCTTTAAACACACTCTCAATTTCGTCAAACGTGTTGGATTTTCTCATTTTTGACCTGCCGAAACTAATTTGTGTCGAATGCTAAAAACACAGACTTTTTCGTTAAACAGTAGACTATCTGGAGTGATCACTGATAGACCGCGGCGCAGGAGGTGTGAATACTGTACATAGGCGATATACGACATGTGGAGTGCCGCGGGAGGTCGCAATGGCAGTGAGCGGCCCGCCGCCGTGTCCGCTCTCGGGCCAAAGCGCAGCCCCAAACTTGTTTCGGCGGCCGAAGAGGTGAAAATGGTTTTCAGTTTGAATACGGGCAATATTACATCCTTGAAAGCTCGCAACGAGCTGAGAAATGCTGTCCAGTGGATTTTTCGAATAAACTCATCCATAAAGAGGTAAGCGACTGAAACAAAATTTTTTTTTGTTTTCGTCAAACTTTTGCCGCATAGAAATCTACTTTGAATGGCCAAAATCTTTTCCTTCTTTTCAGATTCGAATGTGTTTGTGGTCTACTGTAGACCACAAAAAACACGGCTTTCGTACTTATCCTGAACAGCAGCAACCGAAGTTCAAAGATAGGAGAAATACTCCGCCGCATATTGAGATTGGACCATTCCCTTGTTGGAAAAAAGAAAATCTAGTCATTGCTCTTTATTTCTCAAAGCCATTTTACATGTTTTTTAAAGACCATCGTTCCCACAATGGAATAGTAGAATACTGTCTTCTGTAGCAGGCTACTAGTTGGGTAATTCTTAACTGAATCTTAGGTTTCCGCGCGTTTGCGCTTATCTGAAATCGGGTCTATGTTATTCAAATTTAGCACTATTTAGTACCACAATGACACCTGATGCGTAAAAAATACAGATCTACTGAAACAATAGAGGATTTCTGAGTTTCGATGAACCTCGTCAACGGAAAGCCTTAAGGACATGCCACTGGGGATCTCGGAGTGGTCGTAAACCAATTAACGGAGCCGAGGAATCAAAGGTTCATAATTAGGTCAATGTGCAATCGTTTAAGATATTGTTTAGATCGTTGTATTGAAAATGAGACGGGGCTTCTAATGGTGTTAATTAGATTTTAAACAAGCAACTTTGAAAAGAGTTACGGCAATGCGACGCTTTGTGGCAGATTAATCCGTCGCAAAGCGTCTTTTTTGCAAAGAATTTGAGCGGTATTGTAGGCTCCGGTCGATTATTAGTCTGGGGCTCGGCAGAGCTCGCCTCAAAACTCAACCAATGATCAAAAAATCAACTATTTCAGATCAACACAATAATACATCGGAGGAAAGCTGCTTACCCAGGGCAGACAATTAAAGACTTTGACTTTCAAAAAGGAAGGAAGGAGAAGAGAAGGAGAGACAAATAGAAAATTGTGATTTTTTGGAAAAGTAAGCCTTTTGGAGGAGTCATAAACCTGCTCAGGGACATCTTATTTTCTTCTGTAGCAACTGTGTTGAGTCCAAATATGTCTACTGTTTAAAGAAAAAAGTCTGGGTTTTTAGCACTCGACACAAATTAGTTTCGGCAGGTCAAAAATGAGAAAATCCAACACATTTGACGAAATTGCGGAGTGCGTTTAAAGCAGCAAATTAGACTTACTTCTCTGGCTCTTGGATATGCATTCTAACAGCGGTATAGCAAAACTTTGCCTTGTGACATCTATGAAGCCTGTTCCAATGAGACACATTGATGACCAAAATGTGTTGGACGTAGAAACGGTGTCCTAAAGACGTAGAAACGGTATCCTTGAGCTAACTAAACAATATTTTCTGTCCACGAAAAACTCATACTGCTCAGTGCAGAAAGTCTTATAATAATTCCCCAATTCGCGGCGGGCAGGCCACCGAGCGGTCGGTTCTCTGGCGCACTGCTATTCAGTCGACTCCTGAAGCTGTACTCCGCCTTACTACGGACTAATTCTCTTCCTGCTCCGCGATTTGGATAAAGGAACGCCTTAGTGGCGAGGTGTGGCTTGTACTGCTAGATTCGGCCACCGAAAAAGGTCTATTTTTCATTTTTCTTCGTGCACGGGCCTCGTCCGCGGCCTTTTGGTGATCAATAGCTGGTCAATTCGATTGCTGGAACTAACTTCCAAAATATCTGATCCAAGCCGCCCTCTTAAGTTTATTCTGTTCGATCACTGTCTTGATTCTCATATGGCGAGCTCTTCTGTCCCTACTTCGATTCAGAACCGCCGTTCCAAGAGGGTAAAGGCTTCGACACAGTCGCCGTCTCCAACTACTGATATCGACTCGGCTGTTGACCTTCTCGTGAACGATGCCAGCTTACCTCCCCATCTAAGAGTCGTGGTTTGCCACTTGTTAGAAATGAAGAAGGAATATACGAGTATTCTAAGTCGTAATCAAGACCTAGTGGGGGAGATGAAAATGGTTCGACTCAGAAATGAGGAACTGCAGGAAAAACTCCAACCTCCAATCTGAGATTGTTGCTCTTAAGTCTCAGTTGTCGTCTAAGGATAATCTCTTGACGTTGCCTCGCCTAATTTATCCTATGATGAGATTGAGCGCAAAAGGTCCATTGTTGTCTCTGGTGCCCCCGAAAGCTTTGCAGCTGTTCCGTCCTTAAGAGTCGTACATGATTTTGGTATTGTTCGAGAAATGTTTGATTTTCTTCAGATTGATTCCGATCCTGTCAGTGTTTTCCGCATGGGCCGCATTATCGCGGGCAGACCCCGCTACTTAAGGTGGTCCTACCGTCTTCGTTTTATGCTAATCTTGTCATACGCAGAGCTCCCAGGTTGAGGACTTTTTCTCTTAAAGGAATCTATGTAAGACCCTCTCTTACCAAATCGGAAAGAGACCGTATTAGGAATGCAAGAATGTCCTCAAATGCTCATAATAATTTTCTTACTCGCTTGTTTTATCGGAGTCAATTCACAATGGGTATGAAATCCTTGCAGCGGACATTTCCTATGACAACTGTGCGTTCCGGTTGGTATTAGTTTATAGACCACCATCTTCGGAATCTTACTTGACCGAGCAGCTAGCTCAAGTACTCAGTGACCTTTCGTGCATTCATTTACCTACTGTTATTGCAGGGGACTTTAATATGCCTGATCAGAACTGGACAATGTTCCCGGATCTAGACGAGAGCAATAGTTTCATTGAAATGCTTATCTCGCATGACTTCCAACAACTTGTAAAGGAACCCACAAGGGAAAACCATGTACTAGACTTGATTTGTACGAACAATTTGCAATTGATAGCTGATCTTACTCTGCAGCCTCCACTAGGTAATAGTGACCACATGAGCATAGTGTTTGGCATCCATACCGGGTTAATTGAACAGCGTCCAATAATTCGTAGACTCTTTTCCAAGTGCGACTATGCTGAGGTTACTAGTTATCTGTACAGTGCCCTGTGGATTGACTCATTTGAGTCGGTAAAAGGAGTAGATGAGAAGTATCGCATGTTTCTATCGATTTTGCACCATACTGTAGATATGTTCGTTCCGTGGTCACTGGTATATCCAACTCGATCCTTTTTGCCTCGTCACTTGCAGAATATGTCTAGGCACAGGGATTATCTTTCCAATTACGCAAAGCAAAGCGGGGATTGGTCTGGTTACAAAGTATTTTCCGCTCGGTTCAATAGAGAATTAGATAAGTATAATAAAAACCTGAAAAAAAGGATAACGAATTCAAAACAGAGAGGTGCCTTCTTCCGGTACCTGAAAAGCAAATTATCTGAAAGGCAGCACCTGTCTGGTCTTAAGGTGGATGGACGGTACTTTCCCACAGATTTCGACAAAGCTAATACGCTTGCAGACGAATTTGCCAAAGTTTTTTCTAAAGATGATGGAACCCTTCCTCCTATTAGCTTTTCCATTCAAAATAAAATGACGGATTATCCTTATTTCGACGCTACTACCATCTACGAGCACCTCTCTAGATGGCCA
This sequence comes from Heligmosomoides polygyrus polygyrus, assembly GCA_947396885.1. NCBI lineage: Eukaryota > Metazoa > Nematoda > Chromadorea > Rhabditida > Heligmosomidae > Heligmosomoides > Heligmosomoides polygyrus. The sequence goes on from CANDYH010000036.1 coordinate 12,897, forward strand.
GGTTCAAACTCTGTTACTCCTGACGAAATTCCTTTCATCTTTATTAGAAATATAACACATGCAATTGCCTTTCCCTTGGCCTATCTCTTCAACCATTCCATCACCTTCTCAGAAGTCCCGTCTTTGTGGAAGCATTCCTACGTTACTCCCATTTTGAAGAAAGAGCCTGTTTCTGATCCTTCAAATTATAGACCAGTGAGTATTACCTCAATATTTTGCAGGTTGTTCGAAAAGATATTAAATAAGCATATCTTGGAGCACCTGAATTTCAACAGAATCTTTCCTGCGTCTCAACATGGGTTTGTAAGCGGTAAATCTATCGAAACTAATATGCTGGAATGCCTAAATGACTGGACTGCGGCTATAGATAATAATAAAACCATAGACGTGGTATATTTTGATTTTGCTAAGACATTCGATAGGGTTAGCCATCCCAAACTGATTCACCGCCTGAAAGCTCTCGGAACACATGATAAAGTTGTCAGTTGGGTACGTGAGTTCTTATCAGGTAGAACATATCAAGTGTGCGTAAACGGTACCTTCTCTAATGTTTATAGCCTGCATAGCGGTGTTCCACAAGGTGGCGTCCTTTCACCTACTCTATTCAACATTTACGTCGCAGAACTTGAGGATCTTTTCTTGAAAGAAGGCGTAACCTCCGTGCAATATGCTGACGACTTGAAGATTTACAGAGAAGTTTCCTCTGCTCGGGACACTGATGCTATTCAGTCTGCCATTGACAAGCTTTACATGTTTTCCGTTACTTGGCAGTTACCACTTGCTCTACAGAAAAGGTATCATTTACGAATTGGCTCCTCTGAGCTGCCCTGTTCATACTCAGTATCTGGTCAGCCAATCTCTAGAGTGAATGAGATTAAGGACCTAGGCTTTTCTTATACGGAGAAGCTAGACTTCAGTCCTCATATAAAAGCTATTTGCAGAAAAGCTAGCGTTAGAATCTTCCATATATTTAAGGCATTGACGACTAGGGATAAAGAAGTCCTTCTTAAAGCTTACAAGGTGTACGTGAGACCGCTCGTTGAGAGTTCATGTTCCGTGTTCTCCCCTGCAAAACAGAAAGATGTTCTGATGATAGAGAAGATTCAGAACAATGTCACCAGGAAGATTCTATTGCGAAATAGTGGATTTCTGTATGGCAGAATCCCTAGAGCTAGCATTAGGAATGCTTATCTGGGTAATCCATCACTCAAGTCAAGGAGATACTACTTCGATATAGTTATGGTCTATAAACTAATCAACCACCTGATCCCAGTTTCCTGCACAAAATTTTACACCCTACGACCCTCAGTCACTAGGGGTGGAACCGATAAGCTGTTTTTTAAATCACCTAAAACCTCACTAAGAGCCACCCTCTTTACGGTTAGAGCTGGTTTGAGGTATCTCAAATGGAGTAAGACGAGGACTGTGCCGACTTCTCTTCCTTTGCTCAAACCTATGGCAAAAGCGACTATATTCAGTGCAAAATAGGAAATCCGGTGGTACGTTCTCCACGTTTCCAGTCATCCAACCATTTACTATCCTATTGATCCTCCATGTCTACAGACGCTCTATTATCCTATTGTTGTTCTGGTTGTGTTGATGTGGTTTGGGTTCTGTATAACGTCTGTCTTAAACAACGTAATAAATTAAATGAAATGAAATAACGCATTGAAGTCGCCATCATCCAAAATATCGCAAAAAAACCGAGTTCTGGTGAAGGAGGCACCGTTAATTACAAGATTAGGCAGGTAAAATGCGTGGCGCAATCCAAAGCCCTTTACAAGGTACTCAATATGAGTGGCTTTACTACAGACCTCGACCGTCCACTCATCACGTGTTTGGGCTTCAAGAAGTTACTAAGGTCCTACCAAGACCCAAGGAGAATTGCGCATTTTTCCATGAGCACATGTCGTGGTCATTTGATAGACGTCTGGAACTGTATAGTTTTTCGAAGGGCCTTCTCGAAATTGGTGGGTCCTGCGGGTCGTTGAAAAGACGTTTGCAGGATGCTTCTGCAGTCTTAGAATCGTACAGCACGCTGTCACCACTTGCCAGAAAGCAAAAGGCCCCCAGGAGGTAATTATCTCGAGGGATGAGAGAGAGGTCGTAAACCCACCGTAGTTCTTAGACCGCTACCGTAGCCCTAAAATCACCGGTTTTTCGCTGTTACATATCAGTCTATACCAGTCGCATGATATGATGATTATCATGCAGTGATTAAAGGACTACTATATAAAGGCTACTCTGGTATGGTTTGCAGTTTATCGGTCGTCGGCAATAAAGCGTATATCGTCCATCAAGTCTATACCGCAGCGGCCAAGTACTCAACAGTGGCGATCAGGATCAAGAACCACCAGGTGGTAAGATGGCAACTTTTTCGGAGCAGCAATTTCAGCAACTACTGAGTAGTCTTGCGTCCGCAATCCAAGGAATCACCAACGTCGCCCATCCCCCGGAGACATCGGCTGCCAACCCCACCAAGCACTTCGATACTCTCGCCGGACGGATAACCCCCTTCTCATACGACCCTGAGGCCGAGGTTACGTTCGAAGCTTGGTACCGCCGGCATGAGGATATTTTCACCGTGGACGCAAGCAGTCTGGATGAGCCATCAAAAGTTCGACTTTTGCTGCACAAGTTAGATGCTGTCTCCTACGAAAAATTTTCCAACTACATTCTTCCCCGAACACCAAAGAAAGTATCCTTTGATAAAGCAGTCAAGACACTCAAGGATTTGTTCGGACCGCAACAATCACTATTCAGCGCACGATACGCCTGCATGAAACTGGTCAAAAATCCAAAAGATGATTTTGCTACATATGCCAGACATTTGCCAGGAATGGAGCTCCCGAAATACTCGTGTCAGATAATGGCACTCAGTTCACCTCAGAAGAATTCAAAGAGTTTTGCCAAGAGAACGGAATCGAGCACCTGTTTTCTCCCCCATATCATCCACAATCCAACGGCCAAGCAGAAAGGTTCGTAGATACCTTCAAAAGGAGCTTGCTTAAAATGAGAGGGGAGGGAACACTCTCTCAAATTCTCCAAACCTTCCTTCTTACTTACCGCTCAACACCACATCCAGCCTTCGAAAAGCTCAAATCACCAGCAGAACTATTTGTTGGAAGGAAACTTCGGACTCCTTTGTCTCTACTTCAGCCCATCCAGTCTCACAGCGGGAGCCGAAATGAAGTCATGGAACGTCAGTTCAACGCCAAGCATGGAGCTAAGCCTAAGATTTTCGAGCGAGGCGACACTCTCTACGTGAGCGACTACAAAGACGGAAAACATAAGTGGACAAACGGTTCCATGTTGGATCGTATTGGAGAGGTGCTCTATAAAGTTCGCTGTGGAACACAAACTTGGATACGACATGCGAATCAACTACGAAGACGCTACAGTGGTAGCAACAACGAAGCCCAAGAAGACATGGACACACTTTTCGAAACATTCGACTTGGAGCGACCTGAGCTCCAGAGCCAAGCACCTTCCCTTCCGCCGGCTGAAACTTCTGAAGGAGTTCCAACTGTTCAACAAGGCATGCAGCTACGACGATCGACTCGAACATGAAGACCTACGAGGACGCTCCACATTGATCCAACTCAGAAGAGATATCATTTTTGTCCTTAAGATCGTTGTAACAATTAGATCATCGTATTATCCGATTGTAAAACTGATTTATCATCTTCAAAAAAGGGAGGTGTTACATATCAGTCTATACCAGTCGCATGATATGATGATTATCATGCAGTGATTAAAGGACTACTATATAAAGGCTACTCTGGTATGGTTTGCAGTTTATCGGTCGTCGGCAATAAAGCGTATATCGTCCATCAAGTCTATACCGCAGCGGCCAAGTACTCAACATTCGCCTTCAAAATCTGTGGGCATTTCATACGCCATTGTATAGGAAATTTGATTCCCATCCCAAATATCGGGTTTTTGTCAAGAATGAGCTACTCTGAAAAAAGTTATTACAAACGGGCGCTTTCTCGCCAAATACGGCGCAAATGACGCGATTTTGCGCCGAATGGTCAAAAGATAGGGCTGGTATTGTAATTCTCGCACTAGTTGGGCTTGACGAGTGCGCGTATAATGCCACGGGTACCGTAGCATTATCTCGAGAGAGAAATGACGCCATCAACCATGTGTTGTAACGTGGAATCTCCATAGGCCGGCCTGTCACAAGAACCTGTTGCCTGTACTCGAGAGTCAGTGTTGGCTCAGCTCTTAGACGCGAACAGTTTCAGTGGCACCACGTAGAGGAGCGAACGTCGCCACCGGTGTCACACTGTCACTGATGTTCGCGATCTCGGTTTCTTAACATCTGAGGGCCGGAGTTTAAACTTACATTACAGTGCGTTGGTCAAAAAGCTAATTACTACCTACAACCTTTTTGAACGGCTGACCAGCAGCTATCCTCAAACTCGTCTGCAAGTATATATGACATATCGGAGACCCATGGTAGAGTGTGGAACAGTTTTCAGTCCAATCCTTCGAAGGGAAAAGACATTCTTCTTTTAGAGAATGTTCCAAATAGTTTCACTCGTATGCTGATCTTGAGATGCCTGTGACAGTTTTTTATGTTTGGCCAGGAAAATCGCGAACCCGAGCAAGCTTCTTCTCCTGCAGAAATTTGAAGGAGTTCATCCACAGTTTGAGTGCAAATCAGAGAGTCTTAGTTCTTCTTCGTGCTTGTGCCAAGAAACTGCTTTTACGTGTACAATGGGTGCCTTCAGATGTAATTGCCTTTGATTGAGTTCGTTGGTATTTTGTACTGACATTCTATTTTTATGTGCAGCCTCGGTTCACGTTATGAATAAACAATTAAATAAAGTATCGTAGAAGGTCTGCCGAGATATCCATAGCCGGAATATCCCTTCCAAGAAAAGACTTACACAAGAACAATGTCTAAGAGAGACACCATGTCCTCCGTGGAGCCCGAAACTGAACAGCATTTCGTCCCACAGCACACCTGATTCCAGTCACATGTCCACGATATGGTTCTCGGAAAAACGTCTTCTCCAAGCTGAAACTCTGGAGCTCACCGTTGGTTTTGGCTAGCACCAATCAAAGGTGACTTTTATAGAATTTTGATAGGTTTTGTAGAACTTTTATAGGCTTTTTATAGGTCTTACAGAATTTTGAGATCAACTTATGCACGTTAATTGGCCTTTTAGTGACACTAAACGAATCGAGGGGTTGCTTCCAGAATTTTTGTAGCTACTCACATCTTTGTTTAGTAGAACAAACGAGAAAAGCGAAGAAGTGTATGTTCCACAGTTCCACGATTTGACATTGAAATCAGTTGGACTAATTTAACCATGATAATATCAGGAGCTTCGAGGAGCTAAATTGCCGCTTTGACCATCCTCAGTAAAACAATTGAGGATGTGCGCTAATCAGCTTGATGACGACCTAGGGCCAGATTCATTAACAATTAAACCCTGGGGTATGCGGGAATAAGGGATAGAGATAAGATTCACGTAGAGATAAGGCAAGAGTCAGAGAAGCAGTGGGTATCTCTTCTCCTATCTTATCTATAATCTTATCTCTATCCCTTATACCCCGTATACCCCAGGGTGAATCCGCTGTGAGATGATACCCGCGGGTTAGTCATTGATGAATCCGGCCCAGAGAAGCAGTGGGGGTCAGATTCATCAGCGATACCGCTGGTATCATCTCACAGCGGATTCACCATACCGACCGACGCAGTATATGGATACAGAGAGCTACAGAGATACAGAGATGCAAATAAGATAACCTACATACCGTTACCGGCCGGTAGGCGGTTTATGAATCTAGCCCCGGAAATGCATTCTCCCCTTCCTTACATAAGTATGCGAACGCATACTATACCTTTGTCCTTGGGAAAAAATTTCGAATTTCGAATGACCGAATAATATTCGATTTTCAAAATTTCGAATTTCGAATGATCGAATAATATTCGATTTTCAAAATTTCGAATTTCGAATGATCGAATAATATTCGATTTTCAAAATTTCGAATTTCGAATGATCGAATGATATTCGATTTTCAAAAAGTCGAATTTCGAATAATCGAATTTCGAATAGTCGAATATTCGAATAATCAAATGAACACTATTATTTACTGTCGTCACCCAGTGGTTGACATTTAATTATTTTTTATTACCCACTGTGAAGGAAATGGATGGCTGCTCCATCCATTTCCTTTACGAGACCAAAGGACAATAACAGCGGTATAATGGCAATGAAGCACGCTTTGCTTCCCTAAGAATTCGTGCACCGAGAAGAGAGAAACACCTTGGGTAGGCAGAGCTAGATTGCTATAGGTCTTTCTCTATAGGTTGCTATCTTTCCTTATGTTATAGCGAAGCTTCCAGGTGGTAAAAGAATGATTATCATGGGCGGAGAAATGAAACAAAGGCGATCTGGTGCAGAAAGGGCGCACTGGAGTCTCATGAATGGCATTCAGTTTGTGTTCTAGCTCCGTTGAAGAGAAACGGACCCGCGTTGGAATCTAATCTGACAAGACACTACGACTTGGACAGTGTTAGAGCGAAAATGGGGATGGCTCACTTTCATAGGAAACGGAGTATGACTGGCTCTTGTACTCCATAGCCATTGCTCTTCCTCTCTTCTTCAACGTCTTTACTGGCAGAAAGCAGGAGCTTTCTAGGCCCCTGAAAGTTCTACCTCCCTACCGCAGACCCTTCGGCTCTAATCGTTCCCTTGTTGTAACTGGGGTAGAAATACAAAACGAAGATTCTCCCGTAGTATACTGAAGGTAAAAATATCTGTGTACAGGCATAACCCTAATCACTTGCGATTCACGTGAATGGCCACAGCACGCTCGACGGCCGTTTACAAGGAAGCAGGTGCGCAGCGGAGGGCCGCGCTTGCAGCGCTTACTTCGCGTCAACTCACAAGGGAGGTCAATGAACTTCCCGTGGGAATCTTATAACTGACCTATTGAGCGCTGTGGGGGATTGTCCGAGAGGCACCCCAGTGGTTTAAAACTGAGTGCAGCTAAGGGACATTTTATTTAACGAATTTACCGAATTTACCTTTTTAACGCTAAAATTTTTCGTTAAAAAGTGGACGTTAAAAATTTGCCGAAAAAATTTAACGCCACCCCTGCTGCCCATCGCCTCCCCACCACTCTCTGCTAATCGATGGTTTAGGGACTTGTACTCCCACAATTCCGGAGATCGAAAGCAGGTTTCGCCCAAACGTCGTCTAGAGGGCTAACTGAAGTGCTGATCGCAAATCTAGTAAACGTTTTCGCGTGATCGCGTGATTCTACATTTTCATGAGTGATCAAGTTTATCAGTTTGAGTACATAGAATCGCTTTCTTCACCTACATATGTGATCAGACTTGCTTTCCAGTCTTCGACTTTGAGATGGAAAGTAGTGCACGAAAAATGGATAATTTAGAAAAAGAAATGACAGATTCGTGGCAGCAGCCTAAATAATTTCCTGAGGCGAGGAAAGGACGAAATCAGTGGTCATGACAACCCCATCCTTAGTCACGAACACACTCTATGAAATATCGTAAGCGGCCAAATTGTCGAAATTGGATACCATATTCGTGCTCAGCATCCAAAGTAGCAGTACAGGCGATGTTTGGGCGAAAAAAAAATTCCGACCTCCACTCAATTTTTGGAGTCACGATAGTACAACACGACTCTGCACCTTTTCTTGCACATACTCACCATCGCCTATTGTGGTCGACCGTAACACCGAAAGCGTTTGCCAGCTTCGTGATCAGAACTTCAGTTAACCCTCAGGACAACGTTTGGACGAAATTTTATTCTCTACTTACGAAGTCTTGAGAATTACTACAAGTACCTACGTTTGCAAAGCCCCCCCCCCCCCCCCTCCTCCCCCTGTCAGCGCGGGAGAGTGGCCGAGGAAGAATAGGCTGCAAGAAGACCAATACTAGGGAGTGGGTCAAAAATGATACATTTTATAAGAGATGGTAAAATTAGTAAAATTTACAAGAGAAACGTTCTCTATAGAAACCCGAAGCCCGATCAGCACATCCCTGAGATGGACTGAAGCAAAACATTTCGATCATGTTCGTAAATGAGGTTAAAATGAGAATGTGTTCTACATTTACAAAACGCACAGCAATCCGTAAACACCTCTGCTAGATTCGAACCTGGACCTCTCCCCGCTATCCACACCTCCAGTTTGTCGCACTTGAATGCACCCTGCAGTCCCTTTCGGGAAACCTAATAAATTGTCAGATTTCTAACATTTAACTATAATTAAAGCTCTATAGCATCTGCATGTTAATTTCTGAGTATTTCAAGGCCATTCAAAGCGTCACTTTCGCCTTATCAGCCAGCACTGAAGTGCTACAGTTTTTTGTAATTTTTGACCTACCCGCAGGACATTTGAAGACCACTATGGTGCTTCTTAGACACACCCTTATAACAAGCAATAGGTCATTTTGGAAATCTCCACGGGAAGTTCATTGACTTCCCTTGTCAGATTGCGTACACACAATTCGGCGCACTTTGAGCGACGCGCGAAACTCAAACGTCGTTTTTTATCATAAGGTCACACTCCCTGGTTTTCGAAGAAGAGTGCCACTAACTTGTTAAGAGATTGATAAAGAATATTCGAATATTCGACTATTCGAATATTCGATATTCGAAGCCTTAGAATATTCGAATAAACGAATATTCGAATATTGGCCACTTTCGAATATTCGAATAAACGAATAATTCGATATTGGACTTTCTCGAATATTCGAATAATCGAATAATTCGAATATTGGACTTTCTCGAATATTCGAATATTGGACTTTTCCGAATAGTCGAATATTCGAATATTCGAAATTCGAATTTATTCGAAATTCGACTATCCGAAATTCGAAAAGGACAAAGGTATAACGCATACCTACATATGCGGCAGACTGGAAGTTCTAAGTGCTTCTACATCTTTTCAAAGTGTAATTCGTCTTGAAAGCCCTTGAGGCGGCGAAGAGGTGTTACCTACACTGCCGTCAAAAAGGGGCGGAGCAAAGGGCGCTCAGAGGACGAGGTATCCGGGTCCCCGTCATCACATGAAGGCGTTGCACTTCTAATCACTTCCCTTGACCTGGCACTTCTATCCTGAACAGATCTCCTTCTTGAGACAAGATTCAGAGTGCTGTACACCACATTTGTAGAGAGTTTCAGCTGCAGAGCCAAGGCTTTCTTCAGGTCCCGCCATATTGCTCAGTACTAAGGCGTCGTCCGCATTTTCCGACAAATACAGCAACATCTTAACGACATATCTCACGATAACAACGCGATCATCCGCTAGAAAGATATCCAATATGACCAGAATTGTTTAATTCTTCAAAATAAGAGGATGGTCAGCCGATTTTGCCCACAATTTCAGATAAGCTTCTTTCAGATTTCAATGTAGAGGTCACCAACTCCTGACCGGATTCGCGAATAGTCTCTTGTTGTGGCGGAAATTTAAAGAATCCACTTCCTCCTCTCAACTGTCTCCACAACCGAACTGACTAAAAATTGACTTCGGAGTTACCCATGAAATGCGCTCCTCAATCAGATCGCATGTAAATGTAGATCAGCTGTCCGGCGCTTATGACCGCGCCGCGCCCAATGCAATCTCTGCTTTCGATTAGAGCGCGCTAACCCCAAGGCGTTCCACCCATATGTGATCGTGCTACGGAACCTCTACGGCAGTTCGACCACGCAGAGATGTTCTTCGAGGGACTGGCGATCATGGTTCGACATCACTGGTGGATGATGGGTGGGTGCCATCCAAGCTACTCGTGTGGAAACTGCTTTCGTCGCTTAGAGAGAGTCGGCAGCTGGATTCGCTCTTCGAACGCCGAATCTCACTAGAGAAGGGACTCCAGGGTGGGTGCCATCCAAGCTGCTCGTGTGGAAACTGCTTTCGTCGCTTAGGGAGAGTCGGCAGCTGGATTCGCTCTTCGAACGCAGAATCAGGCTAGGGAAGGGACTCCAGGGTGCGTGCCATCCAAGCTGCTCGTGTGGAAACTGCTTTCGTCGCTTAGGGAGAGTCGGCAGCTGGATTCTGCACTCTTCGAGCGGCGAAACGCATACGGCTAAACAAATGCGCAAAAGACGTTTCAACATCGTGTGCACGTTAAAGCCACTCAAATCTCATGGAGTCAACTGAAATGTAAGTATCTCACAACGCAGGAGAACCGAACCCCCGACCTCCCTTGCATGAGGCGTTCCAACGACCACTGCACTACAACTCGGAGGGCAGTCGTTCGGTACACCGTGCTGCCCGCCGCCCACTTCCCGCCCTTCCCGCGCCGCCCTATTTGGACAAGTTTGCTGCGCACGAAACTGTCGTTAGTTAGCGTTACGTCGTCCAAAAACCTAACACTGATAGGAGGCGATTGGGAAGCGCGTCTCGGGGAACTCTGAAGTCATTTTCCAGTTGGAGGCGGTTGAGGAAAGGAGAACGTTACTCTTTTCTCTGGATTCTTTCAATTTTTGCCACAATTCTTTAAATTTTCGCCTGAACTAGAGGCCATGGGTGACTCCGGTTACGAGTTCTACATTGAAGGCGTATCCGTAATTGTGCGCGAAACCAGCTCATCGTCCTCTCTTTCCAAGGACCAGACAATTCTCTTTGTATTGAAGAACTTGACGGTGGATGGTCGCGTTGTTGTCATGACATATCTCGCTAAGATGTTGCTGTACTCGGAAAATGCGGAGGACGCCTTAATACTGAGAAATTTGGCGGGACCTGAAGAAAGCCTTGGCGCTGCAGCTGAAAACGCTTTTACTCCAAATATTGTGAACATGATTCCGACTGTCTCAAGAACGAAATCAGTTCAAGATAGAGCTGCAGGGCCAGGGGAAGTGACTTGAAATGCGATGCCATGTGAGGGCAGCGACCCGGACATCTTGTCCTCCGCGCGCCCCTCGCCCCGCCCCTTTCTGTGGGCGGTGTATCCAACG
>CANDYH010000027.1:0-31451 GCA_947396885.1 Heligmosomoides polygyrus polygyrus
ATCTGTTTAACACAAAAGAAAACAGCAAAAAATAGGCTCTCCAAAGACCAGCAAAAGTGGAGAACAATTATTGAGAAAGCGATGGGAAATCAGTTGATCACAAAATATTGCAAGAAAAGGTTGCTTTTTGAAGATTTGCGAAAAATGGCTTCTTTCGAAAAAAATGAATTGCGTGACGCGAAAAATGCGTTTTTTCAAGCTGTTCACTCACTGAAAAAGGTACTCATACTCTTCCAAATATTGGACTGTGTTGGGTGTCTTTTTGCATCGCCCACGACGTGGCTGTCTGTAGCACGTTCTCCGCGAAGAAGGAGAGCCACAAGGTGACCTATGCTGGCAGAGGAAGAAGGACGGAAGTCGATCACATCCTGGTTTGAAGGTCTGTCCTGAAAACAGTCCGGGATGTGAAGGTCATTCCGGGAGAAGACGAGGGATCACAGCATAGACCCTTGGTAGTTGACCTTAACATACCTCCAGCCACCAAACCCAAAGTGACGACGGAACCCAGGATCCGATGGTGGAGACTGCGGGGTTCAGAGCGGAACGAACTACGAAGAGCAGTGCTCGAAGCAGGCCTTCCAGATCCAGCTGGTCCCGTGAGACCTGGAGGAGGGTAGCCCGAACAATCCTGAGACGTGCCAACGAAAACCTTGGGAAAAGCAAAGGGAGGAACCAGAGAGGACCAATCGGCATGGTTCTGGAACGAAGAGGTGCAGGACTGCGGTGAAGAAGAAGAAGGAGGCGTACAGGCTGTGACAGAAGACGAGGGCAGTCGAGCATCTCACAGCCTACAGGAAAGCTGAAGAGGCTAGCAAAAAACAGCTGTAGCGGAGGCAAAGAACGCGGAAATGGATGCCCTGTACGAGAAACTAGACGGACGGGCCGGAGGGAGAGAAGTTTGCCATCCGTCTGGCTAAGGCGCGACATAGAGCTAGCCTAGACATTCGAGTAGTGAAGACCGTGAGGAATGCTGACGGTAGGTTCTACGGAAGCCGGTCGAAGTCAGAGAGGGATGGGAGGAGTACTTCAAGGAGCTCGTGAACGAGGAGTTTCCTCGGCGGAAGGCCCAAGAAGAACAACCAGCGGAAACCGTCCCCATCCTGGACGCAGGAAATGTTTCGCAAGGCCATAGAAGTCTCGGAAAATCAGCTGGGCCTGATGGAGTGCCAGTAGAGGCTTGGAAGGTGCTCGGGGACCGCGGAATCAAATGGCTGACGCAGTTCCTCAACAGAATCACAAAAAGAGGGTAAGATGCCGGATGACTGGAGGAACAGCACCATAGTCCCCATCTTCAAGCAGAAGGGAGGACGCTTCCCGAATGCTCCAACTACCGAGGGACCAACTGTTCTCACACACGATGGAGATCTACGAACGACTGGTCGACTCTAGGCTAAGGGAGATGGTCGCCATCTCCCAGGTGCAGTGTGGCTTCATGCCCGAGGGGTACACCACAGACGCCATTTTCATTGCTCGTCAGGTGATGGAGGAATATCGAGAGAAACGAAAAACCCTGCTACCTAGCATTTCTGGACCTGGAGAAGGCCTACGACAGGTTACTTCGGAAGGCCCTTCGAGGGAGGGGTGTCCCGGAACGTCTGATCACGGTTATAAAGGACATGTACGAAGGCTCGAAAGCGGTGATACGAACTCCACACGAGGTGACAAGGAAAGTGGACATCACAGTAGGATACACTAAGAGTCGGCTCTGACAAGGGGAGCTTCCAGAGTGGCGGTGAGCTTTTGCGATGCAATTTTTACAGGATGTAGGGTCCCGTGTGGGGCGCGCTCGGTTTCAGTCGATATGCATGTTTTGCACGGGCGGCCAGTTGCTTCCGTCGCGGAGTATGACTAGACCCTCAAATGACGCAATCGGAAGAAGCCGCGAAGTCGAGTACAACGCAAATCGAGGGTTGTTTTTGCTTGGGTTTCGCCCAGCACAACCAAGCTCCCCGGTCGGCTATGTAGCACCATGAGTTGTCCCTCTGATGACCATCGCATGTTTTACCATATATAAAAGCTTATCTGTGGGTCACGTTAATCACGGGAAAGGGAAGCAAAGCTAAGGGATGCCTCCAACAGGGCGTTATATGCCTGCTGGATTTTCTTTGAGCTTAACCATGGCCGATTGCTGGCAAACGTATAAACCTTGGCGGTGGATCACCCAAGTTTACGATGTGATGAGCGGGCAACGCGTCAGGAAATGGATGGTGATGAAGTGTCGAGCGCCGGGACTCAGCAAATGTGCCACAGACGTTGTGCAACATGTGTCCGGGTTCAGAAGGCGTGCTACAGATAAGACTCCTCGCAGCATGCGTTGGATTTCGACCTTTTAAGCGTATTGTGAGGTGCGTGCGCATGCTTGACTTTAACTCCGTTTAACGGTAAGGGTACTGGTGAGGGTGGGGAGGTATGAAAAATGACTACAGGAACCGGAAGGATATTATTGCCGTCGGACAGTAAACTGTATCGACTGATCGACCAATACCTGATTTTATTTATGTTTCTGCATATAACTGCTTCGTGTTGGGACTCTCACGATCTGTGTCTCGCCATGTAGAGAGCGGTTACCGGTTATAAATCGCGTACATGCGAAAGAGGGTGGACAGGCTTTGTAGGAGATTGAAAATTTTCTGCTCTTTCCCGCTATACCATTCTATACACAGTGCCCCTCTCGTTATAACGCTTCCGGATAGGACGCGCCTCTCGATATAACGTAGATTTTCTCTGGTCCCGGTCACCTTTATGCCATACAAATCAACTCCCCTTACGACGCGTCGGATACAAACGCTACTCCCGTCATAGCGCAGTTTTTGGGAGGAACTCTGCCTTCAACATGACTCCCGTTATAACGCGACCTGGGATCAGTTCCGGTCCCACACGGAAAACGAAGAGGAGCAAGATGCTGATCGCGTCTACGATCAGACCTATCCTTATATTGCCTCGTTCGTAGTCGCCAGCAGCTCCTGTGCGACGATGAATTAGATGCATGTAGATGTTTTTCATGCGTGTTCATAGTTCCCACAAGTGTTCACAGTCAGCATAGTTCCTTCATAGTTCCCACAAGTGTTCAAAGTTCATAGTGTTCATAGTCAGCAATATGTCGAGCACAGTATAAAAGGACTTCCCACACTTTTGCGGCAACGCGGCAGCCATATCTTTAAGCACAAAACCAGAAAAGAAGAGTTTGCCGCTGATGTGCCGACGACGCGGTAGCGGCAATACATAATGAATCAAGGCGTTATTGCCGCTGCAGCCGCTTTGCTGCCGAAATTCCTGTCTGGGCTCCAGCTGATCGCGGCGGAATCTAGAACGGAAGCTGATAATGATAATGACAATGACACCACGTCGGCGATGGGTGGGGAGGCAAAACTGAGGATGTGTGCCGCGTATTCGGCAGTTTTGCCTACTCTGAGATAGTTTTGCTGCCTCCCATGTGCAGCGTAGCCGCAAAAATGTGCGGAGGATTTAAGACTCACGGTACTCGTTAAGAGCTGCAGTAAATTGGAGGGATTCTGCTACCAGAAAAGACAGAAGGTGTGGACGAAAGCTCAGGTTATTCAAAACAATATCATATGCATTTGTTCTAAGCCTAGAGCAGCTGGTACAGAGGCTATATGCCCGCCATATGATGTTTTTGTTGCGATCAGCACTCTCGCGCCATGCGGAACTTAAGCCTCTACCCTCTGCTTTGGACAGGATAACAGAACAGCAACGCAGTTTGATCACGCGCAACATCCCGATATCGTGGAGGAGTGCTGAGAGGTAGCTGCACCGGGCGTGGCCGATGCGGCGCTCGACTTAACAGCGTTGATAGCGTAAGCCTTGTTTAGTGTGCACGCGACACGCGACACGATGCATGTGTACGTTGTGGCCAAATTGATCGAGCGATCAATTCGGCCACAACACATGGCATCGCGTTGAGGATCGCGCGCACACTAAACAAGGCCTAATGGGCTAATATCCTGCCTGGAAGGTAGAGAGTGCAGGTCCACGTCCCGCTCGTCTTGACGGCGGCCCTCTGGAACTCGATATTCCTCACACGTATCTGTCACACTTTTGCACTAGGCAGAGAGTTTCCCTGAAGACAAGACTTCATTAATCATCTGTGTAAAGGTGTTCTTTGCCTTCATGCTCTATTCCTTGTCAGATAATTCATTACTATGACTGTATTTAGCCATTGTCATGCAATTCTAAATAAATCTACGCGTAAATGAGTCTAAAAAGACCAGCTCCGGTTAGGACGGGACTCACGTTATAACGCCGATTTTCTCCGGTCCCTTCAAACGCGTTATAACGAGAGGGAACTGTAGTAAAACAGTTTTTCCCTGTAATGGGAGTAAGAAGTGAAGAAGAAAAGAAGAGGGTCGGGGTGTTCTATTCTCGGGGCTTGACGAAGCACGGCCGCTAGGCTGCTGAACGTCTGGTCATTGTATGCGATAGAGGCCCCTTTGTGGTTTAGTTGTCTGATGATTACCTCAACGCTTCAGTTCGTCTCATTTTCATCTTTAACTAAGAGATAAAGGGTAATGTTCAGCAATATACAATCATTCTGTTTAGTTTATTTAGTTTAGCTTAAAGAGACTAACGATAAGTAGAAATGGCCATGCTGACAATTTCACCACCTTGATTAAGCACCTATGTATAACATAGAAGGGGGTTCATGTATATTTTCTTCGAAGTGAGAACCATGCTTTGCTTTGACTAAACATTGTGTTGGGACCATTAATAGATATGATGATCCAAAGATTTTATGATTGGAATCCTTGACTTTAAGGCATCCGGGAACTATTTACGTGCTCTCAAAAATTCCTCGGAATTTCTTGAAATCCGCGCTTTATCGATGTCGGAGGAATTCGTATAATAACCACTGAGTTAAAAATCCAAGAAACAAAAACGCTTAAAGCTAACGGAACACGCTATACCTTCCCTAACTAAAGTTACGGATAAATATTTATCTTGTATCTTTTTATCCTACCCTGTAAACATGATTTGCTTATTGTAATTTGTCCTTCTCAGCATGCTTCAAAGCTTATGATCCGCCCTTTGAATACAATTGGCATCATAGCGAGGTAGCCACAGGCTGACCTGTGGTTACCTCCCTATCATGCTATTTTGAACGCTTTGTAAAATATCTATATTCTTCTTCGTTGGATTGAACACCGATGTTCCACTTTCTACTACTGGTTGTACAAATTTTTGAATCCGACCTCAGGAACATTGGATTTCAGAGCCCTAAACAGATTATTGACGCGATAGTTAGCTTTTTTACTATAGCACTACAGTGTCTGAACTCAGATCGCTCATCGCAATGTATCCAAGCTCTCTAACTTCATTGACTCTGCTTAAAATCTGGCAGATAATCCGGTAATCCGGAATTGTAGCACGGTTTTTTAGACCCGATCGTCAGAAAGTGGTTTCTCAGTTGCAAGGGGTAATTCCCTATTTCTGCCGAGGAGACCGATGAAATCGGTGGGCAGCTGGAGGGACTTTGAGCCTTCGTCGTTGTCAATCCTTTTGTAGATTATTACATCGTTGGCATACATTTTGCATGTCACCACAAATCAGTGATACGGCTCGGAAGTTCATATGTGTACAACATAAATAGTATTGGGGGACAGTACTCCACCATATGGAATACCACTTAAAGCAGGAAAAACCTTGGAGTACTGGCCTTCAATCTTAACCTGTTAGGTCCTTTTGGACAAAAATTCCGAGTCCAGTTTGACCATGCGATGAAGTCCTACCGCCTCCATCTTTAATATCAACTTTTCTATCGGAACTTTGCAAACGCTTTTGAGAAATAGAAGTACACCGCATCGGTGTGTTATTTATCTTTGAAACCTTAGACCAGTTATTCAGGGTAGTAAGGACGGCGGTTTTAAAAGACCTCTCTTTAGAAATCCAAGCTGGTTTCCTGGGATAATTTTGTGGAGTTTAAGTTGTAGTAAAACATGTTTCTTAAGAATCTTTTCAAATGCTCTTGCGAAAATTGAGGTAATGCTAACAGGTTTATAGTTCCTAGTTTGCCTATAGTTCGTTAAGTGGTACCTTCTTGGGATGGGAGTAACAAACGCATGTTTCCATTTCTCAGGGGCCTCCGCTCTAATGTGACTAAGATTGAACATGCTTTCCAATGGATAAGCTATGTGGTGAACAACGTTTTTTTATAAAATCAAGATGGCTGAAATCCGGAGAAACTGAACAGGATTTAAGCCACTTAGACAGTACGTCAACAGTCTCATCTCTGTGAAGCCAAACAGTAGGTTTCGTTTGCGGAAAACGTGGTAACGTCTCAGCTCTATTTATCAAACACCTATCTTCACGTATCTGCCCGTTATTGTATACTTATTGAAATACTCCACCTAACAAGTCCGCTTTGCTCTTTGGTGTATAAATCAGTTCATCGCCGTCTTTCAGACCAGGGATTGGTGTCACTTCCAGTTCCCAATCAGATCAACCTATAAAATTTTGTCTTGTCGCTAGAATTAGCCACATTTCTTTCTATGTTAACGTTGTAATGGTGCAGGGTCTTTTCGAGTTTTGCAGACACTGACTCATACAAGGCCCAGTCTTTACTTTTACCAGTAGAACATGCTTTTTCCCAGAAATGCGAACGGTAGCTGTCTAATTTTTTGACCTGGGTGAGGTTGTTCCTATCCATCCAATTGTCTGAAAGGAACATACAGTTCAATTGCATGGTGAAGAACAGCTAATAGGGTTTCGTGGTGTTGTCTGTTGTTCTACTCTTCTGCCTGAGCTCGTTATGCCAACCCAATCAATGCTAGCTAACTTGGTTGTAATCGTCACTCTTGAAGTTTCGAATCCATTTCAATTCCTTGGCCTTGTGTGTAATTTCTAAACAAAACCTAACTGTAGCGTGTTCACTACTGCCAATGGGAGGATTTGTCTGGCTTATTACAGAAAACCAGATCTAAGATTTAGTTCTGTCTGTTTGTGCCAACATCAACTGCTGAAAGTCATGGGTTTCGAAAACTTCGTTAAAGCTCTCGACCCAAGACAACGAAATGGCCAGATGGGATCTGGGCGTGGTGTAAATGCGCGGGAAAATAAAATATGTCTCCAGTTACCCTTTATTTCTGAGGAGAACACGGCAGCTGTACGTCTATGCCTAGTGCGAGCAAATTTGGACGATGATGTTGTGCTGGTCAACGTACCAGGACATAACATCAAACGACTGCTGGTTCGCAATAGGCTTTACGATCGTTCATGTATAACGAGAGACTGCGTGATCTGCCCCTATGGGAGAAGTGGAGACTGTGCGCAGAAAGGTGTGGTTTACCAAATTCAGTGTTTAAGCTGTGGGGAGCTATATATTGGGGAAACAGGGAGAGTGCTAAGAGTTCGCATCAGGGAACATCTTGCTGGTAAGGGAAAGCGAAGTATGGCAACCCCACACGGTAAACATCGAGTGGATGTCCATCACGGAGACGATTTTAATATTAAATGCACTGTGTTGCTTCGTGAAAGTGAGATCGGTCTCAGAAAGGCCCTAGAGGCCTTCTGGATCCGCGAACGTAATCCAACAATGAGTAACCGAAGTGAGTGCATTTTGATCACCAGTGAGTTTTTGCCGTTCATCCCGCTGTGCGAGCTCTGAGAAGGTGCAATCTATACACTTAACATCAGTATGGATCCGCAGTTGGTAGGTCTCAGTTGCTCTATGGTGGTAGCGTAGCTGAGCGTTCCCTCAGTACTTGTGGAACAACGGTGAGTTCGGCTTGCTTCAGTTAGATTCCGCTTGACACTCGTACGAAACATTGAAACTGACAGAGCTGGAGAAGGACGTTTTTGCCGAAATGAGGGTCTGGTCTTAGGTTTGAACTTCTTTCAGGCCTTTGAAAACGACGAAGTTGTCGAAACGTCGGCCGAATAAAGTTGCTCCACTATAACAAACCTGCGTGGCACAGAAGCATTAAGACTTCTCTCACAATATGCCCAAGTTATATAAAAACCGAACATGGAGGATTATGCAGAAAGCAGATAATTTATGCCTACTTATGCTGACGACTGCACAATAGTTTCCCACAGGACCGCTATTGAGCGGTGTCGATGTTAAGCGGCTAGCAAAGGGATTAGCAGTAGAAACTGGAGAAGAAACTGGAGATTGCGAGCCACCCCGAGCCTGGGTAGGCTGTACGGTGCTCGCATCCACCAATCCACTGCTAAACTTGTGCTGTGCATTCTCTCTTCCCACGTTAATGACGGCGTATACAACCCCCTTGTGAACCGGAGGAAAGCGCGGGCGAGGAGCGCGCCTTATCGCTAGCCGCTGGAGTCTCGGCCCGCCTTGATCAACCCTACCCATTCGGTAAACCGAAATGGGGGTACACTCAAAATCTAAATGGTTGAGAAGCTCTACGACATAATGAAAATCATGAGTTGACCTCTCCGACAGCTTGGATAAGGAAAATTCTGGTACATGCGAAATTACAACAGATTTGTCAATCTCGAAGTCCACTTTTGGAAGAACAGCGTTACACATAAGCTCAGAATTGACATCAGCTACGGTTACCCTAAAGTTTTCAAAACTGTTACGTGTCTTTTACTTGATTATCAGGTTTTAAATGTCAAAAAAGCACAGCACAGTTTAATGTGGCCAAGTAGTAACAAGATTGTAATAAGCTTTCAATCCACGCACTATTAACCGAGTCTGAAATGTAAGGTTGCAGACTAGTGCACGGCGCGATCTTGACCATTTTTACGTCACGGAAGTTTCGCTATCCTACGATTTTATATAAATTCCAAAGGCTCCCGCTTCACTAGCAGCAATATTGGAACCTTTGACATATTATGATGGCCGAAAAGTCTTGAAACAAAATTTTGAAAACTCAGAATGTTCTTGAAAATTTCAAAAATCCTGGACTAGTCAAAATTGTGTAGAAGGTTCTAGAAGCTTTCACAGTGTATATAAGGGCCCGCGCTCCTCATTTTTGGTGGCATGTCGAACATGATTAGCCAACAACAGTTTCGAGTGCTCATCTTCTAAGAATCGCGCCGAGGCTCCAACGCAAGTACAACGGTCTTTAACATCACCGATGCATTTGGAGAAGGGACCGAAATCTGCGCTATAGTGCACCGTTGGCTCACTCGCCTTGATTCAGGAGATACGAAGCGTGAATGCGGAGAGCAATGAACGACCTTCTGCTACCGATGATGATGGATTATTGCTCGTTATCAAATCCATTCGAGAAGCAATTACGCTGGAACTAACAAGAACTCTCGGCTGTCCCTACTACACCGTCGAGCTGCATCTCTACGACTTCATCTATCGAACAGTTTTTTTCTTGGATAGGCTGACCGAGGCACATGAGCAAGCACGAATGAACATATTTCAGTCACTCTTAACGCAGCCGCATAGAAAGGAACTTCTGAGGATCTAGTGACTGAAGATGAGAGCTGGATAGTCTACAATAATTGCGCACGTAGTGCCGACTGGTTCACATGCGACGCAGAACCACCAGTCCAGCCGAAGCCGGACCCCCATCAACGCAGATATTTACTCTCCGTTTGGTGGGATGCAAAAGGGCCAATCTACCATGAGCTGCTGGCTGCTGGCAAGACCGTCACTGCTTCCATATACGCTAATCACCTTTAGAAATTGGCCGATGCAATGCGAGAAAAGGCGAAAGGTCAACTGTATGCACGACACCGCGCGCCCACACGTTGCATCGACAACCTGTGAGAAGAGAGCAGAGCTTGTCTGGCATCCGTTAGCCCTAGTTATTTGCCGGATCCTGCGCCATCGGACTGCTATCTATCTGTACCTCTGAAGCATCATTTGAGAGGGGAAAAATTTGAAAGCTTCGACGACCTCAAGATTGCAGTCGACAACTTCTTCAAGTAGCAGCCTGCTGATTTCTGGGCCATGGAATCAGCGATTTGCCGAGCCGATGGGAGAAGGTTATATCGCTCTATGGTAAATACATATGTATTGTCGATTCCTAGTTTCTATTTAGAAAATCATGGTTGAATAAAAAAAAATTTATTTCAAGACTTTCGGCCGGCTGATAGTACTTGCATATTTTTAGGATACCTTCATTTTTGGCAAACCGTAGTGTGTTTTTAAGTTTTAAATTAAAAAGCACAAGTTAATCAATACATTCCCTTTAAGGAGAAATTACAACAAGTACTTAAGTGGTGTAAAATGGAAAGATCAGACGAGTGCATGGCGCAATCCACACCGCTCATATGTCAGAAAATTTCTATTTTTTAAGCTTTCATGCTTACCCTTAACCTCTACCGTACTTTCACTGTGAGCGAAGCTACCACCTTTCGAAGGGCGTATACATTTTTTGAGACACCCCACATTGATGACAAGAGCGCTGACCCACGGCTGATAAGACCTGCTACTAATTCATAGCCCTTACCGCTTAGAATTCCAGATGTGTGTTATCTGGTTGATTTCCACATGCTGAGCAATAAAAGAAAACCACCCCTGTAGACGTGCCGCCAATGTTGGTAACGTGCCTTGGGATTCAGAAGACGTTTCGTAGACGTCGTTAGGCGACGAATATGCCATCAATAGATCCCTTCCATCCATACTCTGCGTTTTCCGGAGAGCCCAGCGGCCGTTTTATACTGTGACGCGTGTTTAATGTTTCTTTATACTTTGATACTAGGAGGGAAGAATAAGGCAAACATAGTGGAGAGGACCACCAGTGAAGGTTCCTCCAACTAGGAGTGCACAGCAAACTGTATTACAAGGGTGTGACTCAAATAAATTGCTAGTTATGAAAAGAAGATGGTCAAAGGTGCAGTTAAAGAGAGAGAGAGAGACAGAGAGATGGAGTTCACTCTGATAGGAATGCTGCACTGTCCGTTGCGCAAGCGCGCTCCTCCGCGAACACCTGACCGAATCCATTGCACGAGAAGGGGGGTGTTTTTAAACGCGATCTCCACGTGCGTATTCGATCGATGTCTTGTAGGCCGGATAGCTTGACTCCCTTCAAGCGTGTTGTGAGGCAGGGGTAGTGGCGTTGCCTCATGCGAGGGAGGTCCAGGTTCTGTCCTCGTGCGTGCTTTTCCACTTTAGCTGAGCGGTTTTGACGTCTATATAATTCGCTGGCGTTTTCTGTGCATTTTCCAGCCGTATGCGTTTCTGAGCTCGAAGAGCGCGGAACCAAACTGCGGACTCCCCTGAGCGACGAAGGCAGTTTCCACACGAGCAGCTTGGATGACGCACACCCTGGAGTCCCGGTGACGGTCAGGAGGTACACCCGCCCCTGCTGGGGGAGGGGGGCGTGCGATCTTCCTCTCATCCCCATTGCTTACCCACCCCCAACCCCTAGGCTTCACCAAGAGTCTAACGCCTTACGAAACCTTTGACAGGCAAAACAAGCTTCCAGTCCTCAGAACAGCGGTGTACCCCCTGACGCCACGACCCCCAGCAGGGAACGGGCCCACCTCCTGTCGCGCTGCCTGGGGACCCTTCACTAGCCTATTCTGCGCTCGAAGAACATACGGCCTCCGAGTGTCCGATGAAGGCGCGCACTTTTCTGATTGGAGCGTAAATTATTTGCTCATGGAATGTTGAAGCAGGAAAGATAGATTATTTTGTTGGATCGCAGATTTCATAGCAATCGAACTTTCGTATGCAAATGTTTCGAGCATTCGAATTCGAACACATTCGAAAATCGCGTTCATCAAACATTCGAATACGAATATTCGATTTCGAATAGAGCTGATCGAATTCGAATGTTCGAATAATCATTCGGGCACAACTATACATTTGAGGCACTTCTCCGGGTTTGTTACAGATGAGCCCATGTCGACGACAGTGAAGTTTGCCATTTAGAACACAGTGTTCTGAGGATATGACTGTTTACTAAAGACTTCTCACTTTCAAGGACGTCGGCGGAATTACGGTATGGCAAGAAAATCTAAAAAAAGAAATCTAAATTTGTCCGAATTTAAGCGCCGCACTGCTCATCTACAATTTGTCCTTAAAAAGGACTGCTAATGGAGACAAAAGACACTTTTCTGAAGCGTCAGATGCTACGTGCTGTATGTGTTTTGTAGAATAACCCTTTCGACTAAAAGTTATTTCGTGATTCAGATTCAGATATTTCGTGGAGCAGAGGAAACGAAGATTTTGTACGCAGATGGACTTGTCTCTGTCAAAAAAAGACAAGTAATCTGAACTAAGCTAGATGGCTCAGCCACTTGAGGCTTAAAGAAACTGCTCTTAATTTAATCTGAACTACGTATTGGAAACCTGTAAAACTTTATGGTGCACCAGAATATTAAAGGTTTGTATGAAGGGTAAAAACGATAGTAATTTTTACACGCTGCCATTGCTAAGGATTAAAGCTATCGCCATCGACAAGCTATTACTGCTGCGGAGAAGCAGATGGACTCGCGTTAGCCGTCTCGGCGCTACTTCCAAAACTCATTAAAGTGTTACTCGCTCACCTCTTATGATGTCAGATAATTACTTAACCTTTTAGGTGAATCATGTACTCGCGCTCGCGAATTTTGCTGTGTTCTTTGCCGACGTTCCATACGTACATAATCCATTAATGGAACATTTTTTTCTCAAGATCCTCCTTGCCATATCCTAATTGCCTATCCTAATCGGAGAACGATGTGTACCTTAACACGATTCACATGAAAATGCCACAGATAGGACTGCCAGCAAAGTCCGGTGTCTCCGGTGGGATGATCATGGTGATCCCGAACGTGATGGGCATCGCGATCTACTCGCCTCCGCTCGACTCACTTGGAAACACCTATCGCGGCTTAAGGTTCGCCGAGGCGCTCATAGACAAATTCAACTTTCACAACTACGACAGTCTGGTAAGGTTGTTATGATGCGGAGTGATCTCGGGAGATGTCTCGGAGAGGTCACACTTTGAATCTGTAGGTGTACTCGGACTGCAACAAGATGGACCCGAGAAAGGCTCTCGCTGAAGCCGACCAGGACACCACCTCACGACTCATGTTCGCTGCAAAGCGCGGTGACATATCTTCTATAAAAAGGCACGTTGAATCCTTGATCTCAAAAGCATTTTTCCATTTTTTGGTACATCAATTAGAAGTAATGGTAGAAGCGATGAATGAAATCTAGTGATGAAATCCAATGAGATGGAATGTGTTGGTTCTGAGAAATTATGCTTCAGTTTTACTTTGATTTAGAGTATCTCTTGTCCTGTTCGAGAAACGAAGAATTCAAATTGCAACTGATAGTCCTACGTGAGGATGTCAAACACTCATGTCTCGCTCTCTCGGCAAGGATTCTGTTGCACCTTTAACACATCCGGAAAACTACAATGTCCTTATTATCCGAAACAGAAATGCAAATTCAGGCGCGTATTAGGCATGACGCAAGCGCTATTATCAGACCTGAACAAATCCGTGGTCGCTTCTGAGAAGACAGTAGCAGGAAACCTTTCTTCCGCCAAAGAGGAATAACTACTTAAGGTATCTCCTTATGGGAATGAACATTTATGTTCACGATTACGATGAACGCACAGTGCTTCACGTTACGGCATCTGAAGGCGACATTACGTGCCTAAACTTCATTCTCTCGAAATGGACCGAATCTCCTGGTCTGTTCAATTTTGCTGTATGATTCCCATAATTCTAGTGTAAATAGACGATATGATTTAAAGAGCCTCGCGATCGATTTGGCCGGACTCCTGTCGACGACGCCACCTTCTTCAATCATCAAGAGTGTGCAGCCGCTCTTCAGACGGCCATGCAAAAGTGGAAGATCGCCGAGCATCCTTCGAAGACAGCTGAAGAGTCATGGACAGATCTTAATGCGTAGCTCAAATTCGAGCTGATTAGAGATGAATGAAATACGTTCAACGAGGACCCACATTTACAATGGCTCGATAGTTGTTGCAGGTCAAACGTTTAATGTCGTGGAGTGTCTGCTGCTAGGTGTGGGTTTTTTTTAAATTTTACATGCGCATGCAAGGTTGTACATAAATCATTAGATCCGATGATAATTGTGAGAACAGTTAGCACCGTGGAACTTCGATGACACAAATTTATTCACAGCGCTTCCACCATTTTAACGAACTATCAAATCACACCATAAGTAAAGATGGAAGACATGAATCACTGACGGCAGAGGTTCGTAAACAGCAGAAGTTCGCCAGTAGTTGAGGCTATTCTTCCCTGTTCGTTGTATCGCCAGCCGTAAGGCCTACGTTATACCATCGCTCAGTGGTAAGCGGTGGCGTGGACATCAGAAAGAATTCGAGACGGGACCGTGTCAGACTTTCACAAAGCCTACAGTGCATTCCAAAAGTAAGTATCCACCTTTTAGTTTGCTCTTTTTTGCTCTCTCTATGTCTCGTTTCGTATTCGTTTTTGCAGGCACGCATTAGTTTCACTAGATTGCCTGTAGTCGAAAATAGGTAACCACTCGCTTTCAGGAATTTTTTCGTCCCACACGAGAGTCAGACTTTTTTGAAGAAAATTCGTTGGAAATTGGCGTTCTAAAAGTATGTATCCACTTGTGAAAAACAAACATTTTACTGAACTCAGAAGTCGATCGGACCACCATTATTTCTTATAACATCATGCGTGGTATTGTTCATGCTATTGACAAGGATCTGGATGATTTTGCCTTCGCTTGTGTCCCATGGAATCAAGATTGCCATCACGTCATTGAACTGTCGGTTATTCGTGTAGACTCGTCGAACCACAATCCCCTACATGGGATATTCTCCATTGGGCTGCTGTCAGGAGAACAGGACGGCTAGTCCGTTACTTGAATCTTGTGACGGTGGAGCCATACTTTGGTCGAGCTAGAGACATAGACTGCAGTGCTGCCCTGCTGCAGAACATGTGTCTGATGTCTTCTGCTTTTCAAGAAAGGCGAAATGATAGACTCCAGTACACCTTGACACTTCATACTGACCATGTGACACGACTGGACACAACGGAAGACTATGTTTCAGTATTTCGCTGCTGCAGAAGCCGGCCACTGCCACTAATGACCCGCCTCCAACGTTGCGACGACGGGGACTTCTCGTGGGTCTCTCCAGTGATGTCGGTATCCATCGGGGCTATTCAAATTAGATTTTTCCTATTGGTAAAGATGAAAGACATTTATTCTGCATGGTCTCCTATGGATACCGACATTACTGATAGACCTTGAGAAGCCCCGTCGTCGCAACTTCGGAGGCGGTTCATTAGTGGCAGTGGTCGGCTTCTTCCTGTATGTTCCTATCACTGCAGAGCCTATGAAGAGGGAATTTTGAAGAAAGAACACGAGCGTGACGGTTGATTACGATGACCGAAGAAAAGGATTCACAGCTGGCCAAGTTTCGATCAGGCAATCAATATCCATTGATACTATCGATCTTTTGGACGGTGCTATCGGCTTTCTTTCAGGCCTAACTCATCGGTGTAAGTGTTGCATGATTGTGATGGCCGACGGAAGCGCTTCGCAGTAGGGTGAGTTTCGATTAAGCAATCAATCGATCGATATTATCAATCTTTTAAACGACGGTATTGAATTTCTCGCAGATGCACTGGTGGATAGAAAATCAATCAGAGACAAAATCCCACCATATAAAGGCCTGTAGTGGTTCGCTGGGTTACCGTGCTTTCTACCTGCCTATCTACCTCCCCAGATCCTCCAATTTTTAGCTGTGGACCATTAAAGGGCAGCGAAGAAAGTTGATGGGACCTGCGCTGGGTTCGGTTATGTTTTCAACAACGTCCTGAGCTGGGACCTCACTTTTCAGCACTGGTTTATGTTTATTTTTATTATGTCACAAAAGTCAGACAGACACGAGGTAGAACTAGTTTAAAAAACAGCGAACACCAGTATAAATACGATCATAAAAAAACTGAATATAATCGATCTCAAGGCCTAAATTTCTTCAAACTTTAGTAAACTCTTCGATGAGTAGCGCTTAATGTGAGAAATGGAGTGCGGTTTTGAGAGGTTTTTTCGTGAGTCTTAAGCAAGAGCTGCCTGCTCTGCGTGTAGGGCCTATGTTACACTCCCGCGGCAGCATCCACCGGACGTCCGCGGGCGGAAGGTGCACCGCGGACGGTCGTCGTCGTCGCCGAAGCGGCTAGCGTCGCATTGGAACGCGTTTTTGGCGACCGACTCCGCGGGAAGTATAACATCCCTCTCGTCGTATGTCGGCAGCGATCCGAGTACGGAGGGCGTGGCGGCGCGCGGCGATTGGCTGGGTGAGGGATCTCGGCGCGATTCCCGCCCGTACGCGGATGCTCCCTCGAGAGTATAACATAGGCCTAAAAAAGGAAGTGCGAACCTTTGTTCTTGGAACCAGGTAGTGCAATTTTCATAACCTCTCCTCTAGTTCGAAGGGCATCAAACTGAATAAATCTGTAATCCCAGCAACGTTAAGTTGGTGCAGAATTTTGCGAACGAGACGTCGAAACATCAAATACTTTTTGCCGTAATATGAGAGATGGAAAATCCAGGTACCTATGTCTGAATACAGCTTAAATATCCTACACTATAAGAAGCCTCCCATGCGAATCAACAACTTCGAGTAAAATTATTTTAATGCTTCTAAATCCTGTTGACATCGTTTAACCTACAGGGATTTAACACTGTAGTGCCAGTTTCAACTAATGGACGTATATACACTTCTGGACATAAGGATAGATCCACTCGAAAATACAATTTCTTCAAAACCTGCAAAGGCCTCGTGGGTATCTTTTGTATAGTAATAGGGGCATTGACAAAGCTAAAAAATAACAGCAAGAACTGGCCTCGTGAAGTGGCGAATTTCCAGAAAAATTCCAATTTTATGGAATACAGCGTTTTTTTCCACTCAGTAATAATAAGCTAAACTTGCTTCTGAGTGCTTCTTACGCCAAAATGTGTTACTGCAATTGTCGTGTTCATCCTCCATCGGTGATGGGTAGAAGAACTCGCCTTTCGGATCTCGAGAAAGGTTCTATTAACGGCACGAAGAGCTGCGGCATGAGCAACCATAGCATGGCTAAGAAAATTGGACGTTCCCATTATGTTGTCAACTCGTATGTGAACAATCCAGATGTGTACGGTGCCATGAAGCCTAAAGGCAGAAAACCAAGCACGATAGAACGAGTAGCATCGAACTCCTTGTCGACATCCGCTCAGATCAAAGCAAACCTCAACCTGGAAATTTCCTCCTGAACAGTCCGACGCGTCTTATCGAAGAGCACACACATCGTAGACGACGAATGCGCTGTGTCCCATTCATTACTGCCGCGAATCGTCAAAATCTACTTCTTTTTGCATGTCAAAACATAAGCACCGACTGGTCAATGATAATGGAGTTCTCGTGTCATAGCGTCTGCTATTTTCTCTGTTTCAGATTGTGTGGCCCGATGAAAAGAAGTTTAATTGTGATGGACCTGATGGGTTTCGCAACTACTGGCACGATCTGATGAAGGAGAAACTCTTCTTTTCAAGACGCAGCTTCAGTAGTGGTGGAGTGATGGTGTGGGCAGCCACCTGTTCGAATGGACGAGTCAAATTGCTCTTCGTTCCGAAAATGGATGAAATCGGCTCAGTACCAGTTTGCTTTGGAACATGGTCTTCTTCGCTTCTGGAGGAGAAATTCACAACGAAATTTGATATTTCAGCTTGATAACGCCAGGATTCATGTGAGTGGTAGCACTAGAGGGTGGCTGCAACGCCATCACATTCCGACTTTGAATTGGCCGGCCGATTCGCCAGACCTTAATCCTGTATAAAACATTTGGGGCTTTATGGTGAGCTATATCTACATGAATAATAAGCATTATAAGACCACTGTTGAGCTAAAAAAGGCGACTGTGGAGGCCTGGCACGCCGTAGACGGCAACCTCGTGAATAAGCTGATTTCAAGTATGACCAATTGTTTAGTTCAAGTCATTGAACGTCGAGGAGGTCCTACTGATTACTAATATTGTTGTTCCTGTTTACATTTGTTGTTGTAAACCATGTAGAACCTTCTATTGCTTGGTGAGTATGAAGTTGTGACCCCTTAAGGAAAAGATTAGGTGAAGAAAATAAAGTTTTTATAAAGTTTGTTCTTTTTCAACTCAGAAGTTCTTTCTGCTTTATATTTGCTCTTTCTGTGACATTGTAACTGTAGTGGAATTTTGTTCGAAGCGGCTCACAATTCCTAGAAAAGCAAGAAAAAACACAAAAATTTGAGTGGATCTATCATTATGTCCAGCAGTGTATATCTTGTTAGCCACGACCAACATTGTTTTGTTCCTTGGAGAGAGACCTTTGAATGTATGATATGTGCGCAAAGGCGCAACTTGACATGTTTATTGACCTTTTTTCTACGGGAATCGGACCGCTGCTTGTCGTGACTTGCGGGACGACTATTGGGGGTCACGCGTGATCGCGCGCCCGGCCGCAGGGATGCGTGCCCCCTTGCGCCCGTGGCGTGGCTCTTCTCGTCGTCTTCGGCCACCGCAGCCGGCAGTGGAGTCGTAGCCGGTCGCCATCGCCCTCGTCACCAGCCGCAGCCTCCGGGATTACCTCGCCGTCGTCTAGTCCAGGCCCGCTGCGCCGATTATTCGCTACGCCTATTCACTACGTCGTCCTCGTCGGCTCCTTCCGCAGCGAACACCATTAACCGTCCGTCTCCTGCCTCGTCTACCAGTCAACGCCAGCCGCAGGATGCCGGACCACCGCCAGCCGCAGGACAGGGATCGTCGCAGCCCCGCCAGTAATCGGCCGTAGCGGGCGTCGTCAGGTAACCGCGCCACGGCTCCTACCGCAGTTAGGGCTGTCCACACACGTGGCAGTCCACTGTGATAGTCCGCCGCGCGGGTCGTTCCGAGGTTCTGCCCTCCGTAGGGACTGGGTGTGGCTCTCCCTCTAACTCGTAGGGAACTTTACCTCACTTGTCATGTTGTACATATTGAATACATTTATATAACAGTATCGTGTACTCTATCGAAGATGATATACGGTATATCCGTCAATACCTCAAAGTGTGTGTATGTGTTATTGATTGATCGATCCGTAGAAGTTAATGGCCGTGCAATCCCGCAGACGGGAGCCATACCGCGGAAAGCTCAGTCTATCGGATACGCAGTGAATGAGAATAACTAGTCCACGCAGGACGGGGCCGCAGGAAGCGGGCAAGCGTAGGTGCGTAGGGATAGGCGCCCCTTAGCCTTCGTATAACGCGACTTTGGGTCTGCAGGGCTTTTTGGTATCGTAGCAAGTGGCGTAGCCATAGGCGAGCTCGTAGCGAGCCGGGACCCATATGTAGCCAACCCCACGTTCACGGCGCAGGGGGACGCCTTCGCCCACCGATGCTTAGCGAGGCGCCACCCGGCGTCGCGACATGGTGCATCGAGCCAAGGTTCAACGTAGGAAAACCTACGTTGGGCCTTTGCGATCGAACCTCCCCTTAGGCTCGCAAAAGGGTAAACTGTTTGGCATATACAACATCCCCACACACATGGCACGGGTGTATCACGGCGTCGTCAGCATGGATGTCCTTGCAGCGTATGCGTACGCTATGACTGGGGTCATGCCTTCCTCCTACCTGTAGCCGTGTCTCTTACCTGTGCAACCTCGAGTGGCACGGGCCGGCACAGGGACATACGTGATACGTGGAGGCACAGGTGCTACGCCGCGCGGGTGGATAGGAGCAGATAATCGTTGCTACGACTAGGAAACCCCTCAGGGACCTCGTCGCCGTAGCAAAGAAGCATGCAAACGAGACCCGGCAGGAGGCCCCAGGTAAAGCAAGGCGTAGTTCTCCCCAGGGAGGGGTGTGGACAAGGACTACGCAGTGTCTGGTACGCTAACCCAATAGGCAGTCAACTGTTGCCGTAGCGTCTCGCCCGCAACTTCACTTGGTCCCTGGCCTTAGCTATAGGCGGATGCGCTGCACAGGACAGCCGTGTGAGACGGGTTGGCGCTGCACTCGTGCCCTACCTACTATTAGGCCTTATCTCTGCGTACCTACGATCCCCTCGACATCTTGTGTCCTATGCCACACTGATCTAGCGTGGGCTCTCGTATAGGATATACATTCATCAGGCCATTCGTATCGTATCAATAACGCGTTTCGAGCCGTCGGTGGCTTCTGGCCAAAGTCATCCTCGGCCGCAAACATACACGTAGTGACCTAATTCCTTTTAGACTTGGGTTCAGCAGTACTACCTCCTGCTACTGTTATCGCATTCGATATTTGCAACCATGCCATCGATCGCTTCGTGCAGGATTTCATAAAGGCAGTCACTGCACTGGAAGTGTCGAAAGGTAAAATACCGACATGCTACAAGGTGCCAATAGAGGCACACCTTAGGGATAACCATGAACACCTCTTCCTACGTCAAGAGGCAGTCAAGGCATACATCGCAGAACTTCAGTCGGCGATGCGCACGGCAAAAGAATACCGGCAACTATTTCTCTTGACCGTAGGGTCGTCTGTGAACGCAGAGGCAGACAATGCCACCTACGAAACATGTATGCAAGACATGCGCGTAGACGACGCAATGGTAGAGGCGGAGTCAACCCTTATGGCACTCCAATCAAGCCTCAATGAAGTGCAACAGCTGATCGAGAGCTTTCGCTTGGCGGAGTTCTCTGATGTGACGCGTAACGACCAACAACGCACAGAGGCTACTACCAACCTCTCTGCCAGTGCGTCCGATACGAGTCAACGCAGTCAGCCTCACTCACAGCCACCACCATTGGCTCAACAATAGCAACAGATGAACTGGTTTGTGCCGCCACCAAACTATCTCAACGGTGCTGCAGCCACAAATTTTATTCCATCTGTTCCAATGCAGCCAAATCCAACAATTCAGCTGTCCAAGCTGAAGCTTGAGCCGTTTGGTGGCGACATAACGCAGTTCAGTCGTTTCTGGTGTGCGTTTGAACTCGCAGTTCACAACGATCCATCAATTGCACCAATCCATAAGTTTCTGTATTTACAGAACTTATTAAAGGGCGAAGCCCAGATGGTGTTGCAGGATCTAGATCCTGAAGAAAACAACTATTACGAGCTGGTGAGAGTGCTCAAAAAGCGGTACGACCGTCCCCATAAGACACGTGCCATGCTACACAAGCAACTTCAGCAGCTACTTCAAGCCCGTAGTTCAGGATCTGATCTGCGCAACACATGGTTTCGCATTTCGGGCATCTTACATGGTCTGCGCAAGTACGAGGATTTCCGTACGGTGCTTCCATTACTTGACTTGGTCAAGGGGAAGTTTCCGTCGGAAATCCGCCAAAAGCTGCATGACCTCGAATTTCAAACAAATTCAGATTTCGACCTGGATCAAGTAATGCAGAAACTGGATTACATCATTGCATCCAGAGAAAAATACGAAGACTCCACAACATTGGGTGAGAGCCTTTCAGTCAATACCGCTTACAGCAAACGTAACTCATCACGCTCTCCCACTCCTGGCGCGACCCGTAGTACGACACCATGTTGCTTTTGCAGCTCGAGCAGTCACGCCTCCACATGTTGCTATTTAGATGTACCGGTTGTCGTTCGCCGAAATCTCATGAGGGTTCGAGATCTCTGTTGGAAGTGCCTACGGGAAGGCCATTCGGCCCACTCCTGTAGTTATCCTGCATGCTACACGTGCAGAGGAGACCATCATCAGCTCCTCTGCAGCAGAACTTCGAGCAGGAACAGACATCGCTCCTCCTCCAGAGATTCTCGCAGCGGAAGCCACGAGCGTCGCAGTCGAGACTACGACAAACACCGTTCGCCAAGACGATACGAGTCAAGAAGCCCATCTCGCGACTACCGCAGAGAACGCAGCCGCTCGTACAGTGACTCCTCACGCTCGCCATCTCGAGACCGGTACAGTCCTGATAGATACAGTACATCACGGCGTAGCGCGACATTACCGTTCGCAGTCTCCAAGTCGCGTCTCGTTCGCATCTCCCGTAAGGGAGCGCCAAAATTTTTCAACACGTCGCAGCGGTTCTCCTTTTCCATCTCAGCACCATACTTTCGAGTCTGCTGCTGAGATGGAACAACCACAGTCGCCGTATTCTAACAATACAGTACTATCTATCAGTCAGCGTAGAAGCTCTACTTTTTTAATGTTAGTCAAAGCAAAAACTTATAGTCATAAGAGTGCCCAGTTCGAAGAGGTTACTTTACTCCTCGACTCTGGTGCACAAAACAGTTTTATCTCTACAAATGCAGTTCAACGTTTAGGCCTCAAAATATTAAATCCTAAACTTCGCACATTCATAACGTTCGGTGGTCAGTCCACCTCCGAAGTTTCAGGTATTGTAGAGATAATCTTGGTCGACTCGGTCGGCAAAGATCTCGTGGTTGAGCTCACGACCAAAGAGGTCGTCACGCTGCCGCAGCAGCCACCAAGTCTCGCAGACGAAGATGTGCAGTTTATACTGCATCATGCCTTCGATCTGCCTGCGTGACGCAGTGAGAGTGTTCGCCCTGACATTCTCATTGGGATTGACTACTACTGGGACATATTGTCGCCCGAGGCTCCGATCTGCTTGCCCTCAGGCATGATCTTAAGCCACACTCGGTTCGGCACAGTTATCTCAGGCAACTCGGTTTTTCAATCGGGTTACCGCAGAGCCCAGATCCCATCGACATGCACGCAGCAGACGAGTTCAACAACGACGAGACTATCCAACGGCTCTTGTCGTTGGACGCTCTAGGCATAGTAGACGACCATGACCCCTCAATGGATAGCAAGTTGGAAAAACGTATTTTAGATAACTTTAATCGCACTTCTCAGTTCGTAGATGGTTATTTGTATGTTCAGTTCCCATGGAAAGATGAGCATCCTGTATTACAGGACAACAAACGATTAGCGTATTGCAGGCTCATAAACCAATTTCAGCGTCTCAGCAAGACCACAGCTTGGTCGCAGTACGTAAAAGTTATCCAAGATCACATTTCAGCCGGATACGTAGAGGACGTTCACGAGTTTTCCTTCGATGACTCTCGAGTCTATTACATCCCGCATCAAGCAGTGTTCAAGGAGAGCTCGTCCACCACCAAACTCCGAGTTGTGTTCGATGCGTCCTCTAAGATGAAGAACGCGGTCAGTTTAAATGACTGTATCCATCAAGGTCCGACGCTGTTACCAGAGCTGGTTGGTATACTTTTGAGGGCACGCTTACATCGCTATCTTCTGATAGCTGATGTCGAAAAAGCTTTCCACCAAATACGGCTCCAGCTCTCGCAGTGAGATGCTACTCGCTTTCTATGGTTAAAAGACCCATACAAACCACCATCACTATCCAACTTGCGCATATTACGCTTCACTCGCATTCCGTTCGGGGTCAACGCATTACCATTTCTACTTGCCGCATCCATACACTACTATCTCCGTAGGGAAGATAGCCCCTTGGTGACGAGATCATACGTAACACTTACGTTGATAACGTCGTCCTGGGTGCTACCTCCCACGAAGATATCTTTAAAAAATACATTGCATCAAAAAACATATTCTCTAAGATGCACATGAATCTCAGGGAATTCCTGTGCAACTTAGACACCGTCAATTCCGCAATGTTGGCAAAGGACCGCGCTATCAACCCAGCTAACGCTAGCCTGCTAGGTCTTCGATGGCAGTTTGCCAGAGACCTCTTGGTCATACCTATCAAAACCACTCACGTCAAGGTAGTAGTGCTCTCCAACAACTGAAAAATAAAGTGAGTTCTTCATACATTTTAAAGTCGATTGTTTACAATGAGTTTGCGAACAATTATTCATATTATTTATATTGATTTCCATGTCTACATTGATATCCATATTAATTTTTTCATTTCTCATTAAATCTAAAAGTACCCACTTCAAAGCAAAGATGGGATATAACATCTTCAGGAGGGATCAAATGTACGAGAAGTTATGCACCAACCTAATATTTCAAAAGGAATTGGCAGAAATGGTGTTTAAAGGTGCTTGCGCAGTCAGTGAAACCGTAGCTGGTGTCCACTTGGAATGTTGCGGAAGCTGTTCACGGCTCTGCACAGAAGTGCTGTTGTCGCAGTCAATGGGTGGCTAAACGAACCAGTTTTGACTGCGCCTACAAGACCTCTGTGTAAAACTAACTACTCTTCTTGCTTCTAGACAGACCCTGTAAATAAATCCGATCAGGTTGGTAATTTTTCGATTCATTGTGTGTTGTCTGATCCTATGTTTGCTGTGCACATTTGCTAACAATTTTTTAGGATTTCCGCACCCAATTGCTAGCCACGACTGCTTCATAAACTGTGCTTTCCCATTAGAAGCATTTTTCCAAGTAGTTAGCCGTAACCTCCCTTCCTCTTTGAGATAGGAAGAGTTTTTCGCAGTAATGTTCAAGCCCTGTTGACCTACATAATCTCGTGAAGAAGCAAGGTTTTTTCGGGCAACGAAGCGAGTTTTTACTTTTATCATCCTAACCGTCTAACATTTGCGTAGCACCTAGAAATGCAAGGTAGAAGAATGCTACTTGCGTTGGAAAATTCTTTATTGATTGATTGATTCTGCTGTCAGGGCCATGGAAGCCACAGCCACAATCAGCAGCTAGAGTAGGTCCCAATCTCTCGCTTATGTGGTGTTAATTGCATGTTATCAGTTACACACTGCACTGGTTATAGGGAGACAGTCTGTTGGTGTTCAGACAAGGAAACCCTCCCTCCCGATCCGGTTTGTTTTTTCATAAAACTATTTTGCTAGTTATAGAAGCCAATATTCGAGAAGCGGTCGATCGTCATCAATTTCCTGTACTTGCCATGGTACCTGCTGTGCGGTAGCTGGATTTTTCTCAGGAGAACCACAAGGTGCGATGGTTTTTGCAGCGAGTTTCGCTTCGAAACGAAGTGCTGCCCGAAATTCCAGGTGCTTGATGTTAGCTATTCGATTCTTGCCACTGGCAGTCACTTACCCGCTAGCTAGTCGAGTCAGCTTCTTGAACGAATTCTGGTGGACGTGCGTCTTGTTTGCAATGCAGGTATGAGCGTTTACCTTCTCATTCGTATACTGTTACACAGGATTACCATTTTCTGCTGTATTCCTTATAATCCCTTCAGAAATCGCTTCATTTCAGAGCAGTGGTCCCACATTCATCAAACTTGGTCAGTGGGCCAGTACAAGGCGAGAGATTTTCAGCAAAGGATTCTGTGAT
Organism: Heligmosomoides polygyrus polygyrus; assembly: GCA_947396885.1. Classification (NCBI taxonomy): domain Eukaryota; kingdom Metazoa; phylum Nematoda; class Chromadorea; order Rhabditida; family Heligmosomidae; genus Heligmosomoides; species Heligmosomoides polygyrus. The sequence continues at coordinate 25,087 of CANDYH010000027.1, forward strand.
CGAGTGAGTTTTATTTCAACATAGTACATCTCAGTTACGATTCATGATGATTCCATTGCCTTCACGTTTCCGTTCCCCTTTTGTTCGTAAAATGCCTGCCGCTCCTCCATGCCGTAACTGCAGGCGCCAGCCATCGCCGACACACGCGCGACAAGTCGGATTCCTTTCTGATCAGTGCTTTCGTTTTGTTGTCGTATTCCTTAAGCGAGATCACTGCCATAAATGCGGCTAAATATGAAACAGTTAGTTGAGTAGTTTCTAGTACTTCTCCGGCTCGCGTCTTTTTATTTTATTTTCCTTCACTATTTCCCTGCTAGTTACCAACTTTTACAGTTCGATTCTTCAATACCTGGCCTTTTTCCGAATTTCAAAATGGGTTAAACTCATGTTGCGCGATCTTGCATGGTTCGTCAACTTCCATTGTGAGAAACTGCAAATTGAAATTTTCCAGCAAATCATAAAGGAGGCTAAAATCATTGACTGTTTCGTCATATTGTACATTATCTGAAACATGTTTTCAGTTATCAATTCTACATACGAAGACGAGAGGGCAGCGATACAAAGTACTTGACGAGGTGTTCGGAGAGGGGTTCGCAAAACTCCACAAGAAGGAAGTATCTCGAGATCGAGCCGTATTCCATTGGTTCGGGATGTATTGCTCAGGTGTGTGTGTCATCCCACATTCTTGATTTTTGCTATATTTTTCTTTTTGCGACTGGCAGCCTCTTTGTAGGGTCAGCAAGGTAGGATTGTTACCAATTTTATGAGTACTCGAGGTTTTTCGAGAATTCTTAAGTCTACTCGGACGTATTGGTGTATTGAACTGATTTGAGCATTACTACATAGCTTTATGTGAGTATGGGACTTCAGAAGATTTGGGGGGGGGGGGTCCAATATGGTTTGAAAACTGTCCAATTTGACGTGAAAAATGGTACAAATATAGTAGGATATGACTCTCCTTCCTCTCAGTCGTATAACCCCTTAATTTCTACTCTGCCGGCTCTTCCATTGCACACATTCCAAGATATTTGGTGTTCACCAAATATTTTAATATTAAGACATCTGTTTCTGATTTGCATAAAATACTACTCCAGAGGAGGAGGAGGTCAGATTATGGCTTTCAATTCGCTGCGCACTCCTAATCTTTGGTTTCAGGGAGAAGAATCTGGTAATGAGGCTCGAGCTATTGTTGCTCCGTCCGGCAAGGAGAAGAAAAAGTAAGCTGCTACAACAATTGACAGCCAGGTGTGACCTTTTTGCTGTTCTAAGGATCTCGTCATATCCTCCTGTTTGTGTTAGTGCGAAACCGAAGAGAAATCATTTTTAGAGCGATTCCGATGACTGGTGTTCAGACACAGACTGAAGTGCATACTTCATTCATATGACTAGTTTTTCAGGTGTGGTTTCATCTCGTATCAATAGAGCTACTTATATTTTCTATGATGGTTTTCATCGGAGCTGTTTCAGTGTGTACATTAAAGCCTTAGTGGATTCGTGAATGGGGGAGTGGACAGCATTTACGAGAGGAACAAGGTCAGTTCTGTTGAGGCGTGCTTCCTAAGAGGTGCCACTGAATGGTGAATGATCTCGTTGAAAGGACAGAGATGAAAGCGCTCTCTATCTCATTGTTTGGAGTGAAAGCACGGAGATTCCAGATCTGTGGGTGGCACTCGAGCGTCCATTTATAACGCCGTCACTGCGGAGGAAACGTCAATTCTTGCCGCCTGGATGTGGGAACTCATGGACACTCACAGCTCCTTAATGGTCTTCGAAGCCACATCAAGAGAGGGGACGGCCGACATCTGTATACTCACATGTCTCTGATCTGTTATTTTATTTGCACTTGATGTCAGTTGTTGCTAGGAGCACATCTCACTATTACTCAACTACTTGAAAACAGGTTAACAGATAATAAATTGCGAGGAGCTCTTTGAACGCAGCGCAACTCTACACAACGGCGGTCGAATGTTGCTTCAGCTCAGCCGTAAAAGATAAAAGCAACGGCATTGGAACCGCAGTGAAGCGGAACAGCTGACTTCCAAGTTTACTGTTGGCTTCAACTCGCGAGGGTTCCTAATAAATGAAATCTGTTCATTCAAAAAGCCTCAATTTTGCAACCTTATTCTATCGACTAGTTGGCCCTAAAGTAGTTTTTGATTTAGCTATTTCTTGTTCGGGTGCCATGGATTGTTCAAAATTGTTTAAACGTTTTACATATTTTGGAAGTTACGAAGTGTTTTGAAACGTACGAACGTTCAAAGTGAGCAAACGACGTTTTCATTCATGAGTTGAAGATTGGTGATTTTCTTGGGTGAAAAAAAGTAATCAGAGCAAGACTAGGTCGGGATACCTCAGCTAGCACGCATCTGCGGACATATATCTTATGGAGAAAATCATAGAGTTCAATACTAAAGAAGCCGAAAGTGAGTGACAGACACAGGCGCCTTCCTTCTGGAGAAAGTACCTGAAGGAGCTATGTAAACCTCTAAGGTAGAGTCAAAAAGTGGATTTGCATGCGTGCACCATTTTAGTTCATTGCCTTCTGCGATAAGAACGTGGTCCTCTATGGAAACGAGAGTTCTCCGTCATAACTTTCATGTAAAGTTTACCGAGTTACAGAACATCCACAGTCCGAAAAACATCTGCCGTAGTTGCAGTTCCTCCGAAACAGGGAATTCACTATCTTCTAGTGAATTAGGCTTGGATGAACTCCTGCAGTGGTATTCTCCGCATCGGTCTAAAAAACTAGCCAACACCTGCTTCCCTTAACAAACAAACGCGCTCCAATGCGAAAGCGACAGAATCCGTGAACTTGGCAACGTTCAAAGTTTGACGCCAGAAACGCGCTCCAATGCGGAAACTGCCGGTGTCGGTCGCCGACCGTGCCGGGTCGGCGACCGCCGTCCGCGGTGCATCTCCCGTCCGCAGACGTCCCGCGGGCGCTCCCGCGGGACTATACCATAGGCCTTATACGGCGAGAGGCGACGACGGCGGCGCGCTGGAATGCAAGCTTCTGCTGTAATATTCAAGAGGTCAGCCAGCAGGCATGGAATCTGAGAAAGTAATATCGATTGAACTAAATCAGAAGTGGAATAAATGAAATGAGAAACCTCTATTCACATTGTATCGATAGCTACGCATGTTCAGAAAAGTCTAACTTGTTACTATAGGTAAACCCAAGATCAATCGATATGATGCAGACACCATCCACTTTATATGCATGCTGTGGATTAGACGGAGTTTTGCTAGCACGCATGAAACTCGTTCTACGAAGAGCCAAGGGCAGCTGTAATTGCTTACACCAGGCAGCCATTTCTGGTATTTCCAAGATAAACATGTTAAACATTATAAGCGATAACATTTCATCACAAGTGGGGTGCTACAAGGACCCCCCCCCTTGTGGCGCCCACTTGTAATGTGCTTTGCTTCGATGAACACATGCCCAATTTTGACCTGAAACCTCCCATATAGAAAATCAGCATTCCACTTTGTAAGCATGGGACGTATGTAGGTTTTCCCAGTTTCAACATCAAGTAAGAGTTTAACCAGTTTACATACAACTATGTGCTGTACTAGCCATCATAGCGGCCTCTCGACCGCACTGACAGCTTCTTCTCAACGGATACGTAGAAAATCGATCATTTGATCAACATCGATTGATGGCGATCGATACTTCAAAAGCGGACGTCAGATTCATGTTTAGCGACTGCCTCAGGGTTAACGTTTCGGGTCGCCATCAATCGTCGAGTATCGCCAAGACGCAGTGTCCCACCCAGTTATGAAGGGCAGTCGGAAGGACGAAAACACAAACACAAACACACACACACCCAGCGCAAAATTATAAGTTCACCCCCAATTTATCCATTAGTGCCCAGAGAACCAGCTGCCGAGGATCAATTATATTGCTATCGTGTTTCTTACTATCGAAAACCTCTATAGAAGAACTCTAAGCAGGTCACATTATCAGTGCAGGATATCACGAACTTTTTTTGAAAATTTAACGAATGGAGATCGGTGCACAATATAAATTCACTTTATAAAAACCTGGTTAAAGATAAAAGTATCTACAGACCATGTAAGATTAGTACTTCTTCACATCTCCTTTGTTGTAAACAACATCGAAAATTTTATTTGGCATACTAGTGATAAGGCTACCAATAACAATTTGCTTTACATTGGTCCATGGATCATGTATGGCGTTCTTCAGAACAGAAACCGAAGTGGAAATGGTTCTGTATACTTTCTGTACAAGAATGCCCCATAAATTGTCTATCGTGTTGAATTCTAGAGAACATTTAGTTCACTCCAGGAGTTGAGAGCTAAGCCAATCTGTGGCTGACTGTTGTAGTACATGGATGCATTATCTTGTTGAAATAAGGTTGTGCCCACGAAATCTTCTGAAATATGGCAGAAGGTGATCTCCAAGCAATTTCCGGTAATCTTCACTTTTCATCCTACAGAAGACGAATTTCAAGGCATCAAGCCTCTATCTAGAAAACCCATCTCGAACCATGAGACTTCCACCGCCAAAGTTGCGCTTGGAGAATACTCGCTTATCTCACCTTCTTCCAATTCGTGCTCATGTGAGCACGAGCGAAGCTGAGCCTGGCGGACTTGTGCAGCTGTCAAACGAGGGCACATTTCATAACTTGGTGAACATGTGTGTACTGCGATTCAATATTGCGATATTGCGCTTGGAGAATACTCGCTTATCTCACCTTCTTCCAATTCGTGCTCATGTGAGCACGAGCGAAACTGAGCCTGGCCGACTTGTGCAGCCGTCAAACGAGGGCACATTTCGTAACTTGGTGAACATGTGACTCGACGCTACACTTACAACGCTGAAATTTTCACGGGAGAGTTGTCGTGGGCGGGGCGATGGACTTGGGGCGCGGAACTCACAGTGGAGCGCGCTCTAACGGATGCGACGTGCAGGGATTCGGCAACTAGCCGGAACTGGAGAAAACTGGATGGCTTATTTCATCTTATTTCATATTTCATCTGTATGAGAACCTGTGGCTTCTGCTAAATTCACTATACATAGATCTTACACACCTCCCCATCGTTTTCTATGATGCGCATGACGCAAGGTTCATCCACTGCAGTGAGAGAGAACTTCTTGTGCTGCCGAAATCTCACCTATTCGCTTTTAAAAGCAGTAAAGTAGGTTTGGAAACGAGATAAACATCGGCTTTCACGGCACGTATATATTTTTTTATATTCGTCCTCGTGTGTCTAATTCGCAGGAGAATGTTGTTTTGTACATTACCAGCCATAATAAAATTCCACTGGGCTGAATTTATTGTTAGACCTGGATACAGTAGCCATGACGAGCGTACTAATCATAAGTTACCAGCCAACACAGTGTGTTTAATATTTATTCATCATAAACATTTAAGGTGTAATGACCTTTTCTGCAACCTCTGCATAATAGTACTACAACAACTTGTCCACACAGCGCATGAACCCAAGCTTTACAATTTGTACAACGCATCCATGCTGTCTCTTTTGCAATTAGGTCTTCAGGATCTGTGTTAGGTGGAAGTCTGGGTGTTCCTCGAAACACAACGAGCAGAACAAGTTGTTTTTTTGTCCACTGTGAGATGTTCAACTGATTGTGACCTTCTCGTCCGACCGTGTTACGTCACATCGAACACCAGAGATGCTTATAGTTATCCAACTACACAAGGCGTATTATATGAAGGAAATACGTTATAAAAGTTAGAAATGTCTGTAACGAGACATATGTTACGTTTCATCGTCGTAGCAGTCTGTGACAATCTACCCAAGCAAAAAAATGACAGAAAAGAGAATGGATGAAAGAGAGAAAACTTTTGCATCTTTCTGGAAGGTACTATCAAAATGGCATTCCGTTGTATCATCAGTAGATAATATGGCGCAAATCGGGTCGGGGCGGGAGGTCAACATGGCCTGCCGCGGCGAGTAGCTACATACAGCGAATGTAAATGCAGTCCTATCTCCTTGTTTTGATTACATATCCGTGTCTTATATGATTGGGCAAGGGGGGAATCTCCAGGATGTAGGCAATTTTAACACGGGCGCGTCACTCGAGCCACACCCTGGAGTCCCTTCCCCTGCCCAAATCTGTGCTGTCCTCCGCGAGGAGAGCACAGAACAGAGCCATAGCATTGTTTGTACCTATTCTTTACCATCAGTATGTTTTGTCGCTTTGTTTTTGTGTTGATGACACTTTTTAGGAGGTGACCCCCCCCCCCGACCCGATTTGCGCCGATAATATTTCTTTGAGAGAAACGAGTAATTGGTGAGAAAGCAAGCGATCAGTTTCTCCTTCGAAGCAACTCATTGTTGTGTAGCAGCAGAGAACCGAGGTGAATGTGACAAAT
>CANDYH010000027.1:31651-53857 GCA_947396885.1 Heligmosomoides polygyrus polygyrus
TTTTGGCTCCGAAAATTTTCACTGTTTTCAAGTTTTTCCTGCGTTTTTTCACTGTGTTTTCTTATCTTGACAGATTTCAGGCATGTGCTGCTGCCATTCTACGTACTCTTTTCAATTTTCTCGTTCTCTTGCATTATTTGTCGCTCGAGAGATTCTGAAATCGCGTATTTCTGCTGTCTAGGAGCGTTTTGATAGTTTTTATTGCAGGAAGCGGCTACTTATTGCGGAGTTCTAGTAGACGACGTTCGTCGGAGACGGCATACGCTGTAGTGCTCTCCAACAACCGAAAAATAAAGTGAGTTCTTCATACATTTTAAAGTCGATTGTTTACAATGAGTTTGCGAACAATTATTCATATTATTTATATTGATTTCCATGTCTACATTGATATCCATATTAATTTTTTCATTTCTCATTAAATCTAAAAGTATCCACTTCAAAGCAAAGATGGGATATAACATCTTCAGGAGGGATAAAATGTACGGGAACTTATGCACCAACCTTATATTTCAAAAGGAATTGGCAGAAATGGTGTTTTAAACTGGTTGTGTTTCCGTATTCTGTGACTGATTGTGTAACGATTTACCATCTAAGAAGGTTCATTCCTTGATGAATAGTGATGACGATTTAGAGTCGGTCCAGATGACAACCGTCTTTGTGAGTGTTGACATCAGAAGTGATAGCTTTACTCGAATGATAGTTGTTCCCTTCTAGATTTCGACTCCTATGAGCTGCCTAGCTTTGCAGAATTACTCTGTGCTCACGGCTAAGGTGTGGCTCCTTCTTTTCGCGTGGTTCTCGAATGAACTTGACCCTAGCGTTATTTAAGTGATTCCGGCAGTCATGTTCGAGCTCAGCCTTGGGTTCCTTTTCAGGGGATTCAATGCGTGGTAAGTGTTTGTACCTGCTCTTTCTCTTACAGTGTTCTTCGTCATAGTATTAGTAATTCCAGCAAGTTCGTCACGTACCTGTGTCTGCTTTTCTTCGTCCTCCTTCTGTCTTTGAAACTAGACGAGAAGATCAAAGTGGGCTACGCCGTCGTTTTTCTACCCATATGGATATACAATTTTCTGATCTTCGCTGGTGCTCTAGTCGGAGTAGTGTCGTTCCTGTCAAGGCCTCCTTCTCAGTGCGTTTTCTTTTCTTTTTCAAACATTACGCTGTACGAAATCTATTTGCGTATTGTAGTGGGGTATTGCTGCAGAAGAATAAGCAAGGAATGCAGAAAAACGTGAAAACAGAAGAAAGATGTGGTCTAGTTGTTACCATAAGAGCTCAGTCTAAATTAAGTGTGACGATATTCACTCCCCTTCTGTATCCGCAACACATTCTGTTTCAACGCGGTAGATACCGATTCGGGCTATGCAATTGTTTACGGGGCTCATCTAATAGATTAGTCTATTTCTCGGCCTTTATAGACAAAAATCGTGCACCCATTTGACGATTTCGTTCAGAAAGACGCCCGGACTAGTCTGTACTGCTACCGAACTTGGCTCCTTTTGCGTTGACCGCGATGGCGGCGTCTGCTGCCGATCGCTCCACACAAATCTTCTTCAGCAGGAAGCGACACTTTAATTATACATGTACAGAAATCTATGGAAATGGGAGTTTTTTCGACAAAAAAACGACATTTCGCAATCTCGCGGCTGTGTTCCTGTTCACGGCTCACAGTCGCGAGGGCGATATCGTAGGTCGTTTTTCTATGTCCAGAGCGCGTAGCCTGACACATTTCCTGCGGGATCCTTGCCATTATTCATTGAGACACGAATGCGTCTGATTTGTCTTGTACTCGCGCAAAACCTGCTCAGCGCTGAACAAGAAACCTCAGACATCCCTAGTCAGCAGTCCATCATGATTACACCCCTTCGGGCTGAGGCGGTTCCAGGTTACAGGACGAAAGGGTGGCAACTGCCCGGTAGCAGGTTCTTTTACCATGAGTAGTCTAGGAACTATCTGTTGCACCTGAGTGCTATCGGTAACTGGGTCAGTAGCATAGCTCCAAGTAGGAAGAAGCTTGAAAGAATGTAAAAAAGCGTTGAAATGTAAATGGAAATGGGATCTTCGGCCGCCTCGTGCTGTTTTCCGAAGTCCTATTGCTTCCCTCCAGGCTCCACCTATAAGAAGTGTTTGCGATCGTAGTTGGAACAGGAAGCCGAAGCGTCCAGTTGTCCCGGCCCAATTTGGTGAACTAGTGAATTCAGCTAGCTCGAAGTTGCTCCTCTATAAGTATGCTTTGAGTACGTCACTGTTCCTTGTTCGTTGTCATACGATCCTTACTCTCGCAGTGCAACGTGTTTCGTTTTTTTTTGGCGCAAATAGGTTCCGGGGGCCACCTTATAAAATGTGTCACCAACACGAAAAAAACGAGACAAGGTGCACTGATAAGTAAGTAGGAGAACAAACAAATAATGCTGTAGCTCTGTTCTGTGCTCTCTTCTCCGCTGACGCGGAGGAGAGAGCCCAAATTTAGGCAGGGGAACAGACTCCAGGGTGTGGCTCAAGTGACGCATCCGTGTTAGAATCGCCTAAATCCTGGAGTTCCCTCCCTTGTCCAATTAGGAAGCACATAAGACGCGGATCTGTAATCGCAACGAAGAGAAAAGACGGCATTTACATTCGCTGTATGTAGCTACTCGCCACGCCGGGCCCACCGCGCTATGCTGTGGTGAATCCCCCCCCCCCGGACCCTATTTGCGCCTTTTTTTAACAAAATAGTAAGGTCAGCTTTACACTACATAGGGACGTTCCGGAAACTAGAAGCGGTAGGTTTCACTTTCTGTTAGTGGTTTTCTTGACTTCCCAGTTCTTTTCGTTCTCCTCAAGTGGATGGCTTTTCAGAAACGATTTAGCGCTCCGTGTTGATTTCACGGCCATGCAGCTGACGACGATGGAGCACTCTTTCCTTTCATATTCGCGTTGATGACCTACTGCAAGGTGAGTGTCTTGTAGCACTAACAAGCATCCCATTTCACTCCGGACGTTATATCTCGCTTAGTTGGAGCTGTCGATGTTCTTTCGAGGCAGCCTTGAGCTCCACTGGCTGATTGTTTTCTCTCCACTGTTCGCTCTCTCCATTGCCTCAATTGGTCTTGTGGTGTGGGCAATGCGCAGAGACAAGTCATTTTGAGGTGATTCTTCTGCCTTCGTTTCGCTTCCTGCTCGTGTTGAATTGGTGTTTCTAGTTCGAGTTGTTTTTCGCCATTAACATCGTGCAGCTCTTTTTCCTAGCCTTCAAGCTGGATGATTTGGTATGTCTATCGAGTTCTCCTTGTCAGTGATATCGATGGGGATAGATTCAATTACAGGTGGATTGGTCGTGGGCCGTTGTATTCATCCCGCTGTGGGGTGGTATTTGGATGTCTGTCATCTATCTTAGTATTAAGACATCAGAAACAGATGTCTTAATACTAAGATATTTGGTGTCCACCAAATATCTTAATATTAAGACATCTGTTTCTGATTTGCATAAAATACTACTCTAGAGGAGGAGGAGGTCAGATGATGGCTTTCAATTCGCTGCGCACTCCTAATCTTTGGTTTCAGGTAGAAGAATCTGGTAATGAGGTTGGAGCTATTGTTGCTCCGTCCGGCAAGGAGAAGAAAAAATAAGCTGCTACTACAATTGACAGCCAGGTGTGACCTTTTTGCTGTTCTAAGGGTCTTGTCATATCCTCCTGTTTGTGTTAGTGGGAAACCGAAGAGAAATCATTTTTAGAGCGATTCCGATTACTGGTGTTCAGACACAGACTGCAGTGCAACACTTCATTCATATGACTAGTTGTTCAGGTGTGGTTTCATCTCGTATCAATAGAGCTACTTATACTTTCTATTATGGTTCTCATCGGAGCTGTTTCAGTGTGTATATTAAAGCCTTAGTGGATTCGTGAATGGGAGGGAGTGGACAGCATTTACGAGAGGAACAAGGTCAGTTCTGTTGAGGCGTGCTTCATAAGAGGTGCCACTGAATGGGGAATGATCTCGTTGAAAGGACAGAGATGAAAGCGCTCTCTATCTCATTGGTTGGAGTGAAAGCACGGGAGATTTCAGATCTGTGGGGTGGCACTCGAGCGTCCATTTATAACGCCGTCACTGTGGAGGAAACGTCAATTCTTGCCGCCTGGATGTGGGAACTCATGGACACTCACAGCTCCTTAATGGTCTTCGAAGCCACATCAAGAGAGGGGACGGCCGACATCTGTATACTCACATGTCTCTGATCTGTTATTTTATTTGCACTTGATGTCAGTTTGTTGCTAGGAGGACATCTCACTGTTACTCAACTACTTGAAAACAGGTTAACAGATAATAAATTGCGAGGAGCTCTTTGAACGCAGCGCAACTCTACACAACGGCGGTCGCACGGTGCTTCAGCTCAGCCGTAAAAGATAAAAGCAACGGCATTGGAACCGCAGTGAAGCGGAACAGCTGACTTCCAAGTTTACTGCAATCCTGTTGGCTTCAACTCGCGAGGGTTCCTAATGAATGAAATCTGTTCATCCAAAAAGCCTCAATTTTGCAACCTTATTCTATCGACTAGTTGGCCCTAAAGTAGTATTTGATTTAGCTATTTCCTGTTCGGGTGCCATGGATTGTTCAAAATTGTTTAAACGTTTTACATATTTTGGAACGTACGAAGTGTTTTGGAACGTACGAACGTACGAAGTGAGCAAACGACGTTTTCATTCAATGGGGTGAAGATTGGTGATTTTCTCGGGTGAAAAAAAAAGTAATCAGAGCAAGACTAGGTCGGGATACCTCAGCTAGCACGCATCTGCGGACATATATCTTATGGAGAAAATCATAGAATTCAATACTAAAGAAGCCGAAAGTGAAGTGACAGACATAGGCGCCTTCCTTCTGGAGAAACTACCTGAAGGAGCTATGTAAACCTCTAAGGTAGAGTCAAAAAGTGGATCTGCATGCGTGCACCATTTTAGTTCATTGCCTTCTGCCATAAGAACGTGGTCCTCTATGGAAACGAGAGTTCTCCGTCATAACTTTCATGTAAAGTTTACCGAGTTACAGAACATCCCACAGTCCGAAAAACATCTGCCAGTAGTTGCAGTTCCTCCGAAATTTTTGCGGGGAAAGGAAAATGTTCTGCGACGTCTTGGATGCTTGAGCAAAGCGAGTCCCCAAAGGGGGCTGCGATTTCTCTGCAATTTTTGCCAAAAATCGCAGGGAATTCACTATCTTCTAGTGAATTAGGCTTGGATGAACTCCTGCAGTGGTATTCTCCGCATCGGTCTAAAAAAACTAACCAACATCTGCTTCCCTTAACAAACAAACGTGCTCCAATGTGAAAGCGACAGAATCCGTGAAACTTGGCAACGTTCCAAGTTTGACGCCAAAAACGCGCTCCAATGCGAAAAACTGCCGGTGTCGGCCGCCGACCGTGCCGGGTCGTCGGCGACCGCCGTCCGCGGTGCATTTCCCGTCCGCAGACCGTCCCGCGGACACTTCCGCGGGACTATACCATAGGCCATACGGGATGGGCCGGCCGCTGATATCAGCATGAGAACCCGGTCAAGCTGGAGACCTTACTAGTAACAATGCTTTAACACATTTGCTTAAGCCTGGAGCGGCTGGTAGAGAGGCTACATGTTGTTACAGGATGTTTTGTTGCGATCAAAACTCTTGCGCCAGGCGGGACTCGAACCCGCATCTTCTGCTTTCCGGGCAGCGATGTTCGCCTTACACCACGTATCACGGGTGGGTGCTGACAGACCTGGAGGATATCGCGGATGTTACGTGCGGTCAAACAGCGCCGGTGGTGTAAGGCGAACATCGCTGCCCGGAAAGCAGAAGATGCGGGTTCGAGTCCCGCCTGGCGCAAGAGTTTTGATCGCAACAAAACATCCTGTAACAACATGTGGCTCTTGAAAGCTCCCCCAAGCCGCTTGTTTCCTGCTGCTCAGCTCTGGCGCTAGGTCGTTGGCCATATTGACTTCGCGACCCAGATACATGTAGCTGGAGCATTGGGAGATGTTCGTTCCGTTGAGCGGGAATGGGGCATCAGAAACCCGTCCGTTCTTCATGAAGATCGTGTTCGTAAAATTCAGCTGCAGCCCAACGTCCCACGCATACACGATCACATACCTTGCCTGCACATGTACGTAACTGCAGATGAGCGCTGGGTTTTTTTCCTTAGGACAAGAAGAGATGAAGAATTAAGAAAGAAGAAGAATTAAGAAAAAGCTTTGGTTCGCTCCACAACTGAATCCACAGCTAGCTGATTTCAAAGACTGGGATATAGCACCGTGCTCATGAACAGAGTATAGGACAGTTTAAGACATTCCGCACTTTTTCGCGAGACCAGTTAAGAATGTCATAACGGCGTGTTGTTAAGAAAAATGTATAATTTCCGCTTTTTATGATCCTTGGCATGTTCAATATTTATCAGAAGCTGCTCTGTTCTTAATCAGGTTTACCAGATTAAAAAAGTCAAAACAGTAGGCTTCGGAAAAGAATGCAAACTAATAACGATCGCCACTTTCTGCCGTCCACGCAAACTCCTCATGGTACATACGCAGCAAATATGATAGCAGCGGAGGAGAGCCGATAAATTAGAAACATCACATGGCACAGTTAGACTAACCGAAATGAAATGCGTTTTCTAAACCCGGTTAAATCTTCAGTGTGACCTATAGGCATTTCTGTATGGTTAGGCACGACATGTATGGTTAGGAACTTTCCAAGCTACCTTAACTGAAATCGATCAGCTAAAAGCCAATTAAGCAAGCACTGAATCTAAGTTTTTTCAAGCAGAATGCGAAAGGGGTACATTAGAAAGAGGAAAGAATAAAGGTGATCAATACTCTGCTCAAGAGGCTGTCTTAAAGAAAAAAGGTGAAACCCTTACGGTCTGTCATATGTTGAGATTTGTGACTCGAGCATGAGCATGTCGCGATGTTTGCTTGGTGGTTAGTTCATATAGCGTTTCCATGAAGTTTTTCAGACGTCACATGCAGTGCTTGTTGCGCTTCGTTCTTCCCAATGTTCAGCTTGAGCAAAAAAGTATTGATTTAAAAATATTTGCAAGGCTGTTAGATTGAGCTAATGTTCTGCGGCGAATCTGAGAAATGGTTAGCCACCATACATTTTTGTTTAGGTGAAAAGTTTTGTAGTTAATCCCACGTATACAAAATTGTCGATCAATGCAAAGCATTGGTAGAGTAAGAAATTAATATGAAAACTCGCAAATTTCGCGAGCGAAAGTTTTATGTGAATGGCATCTACATCAAATCAAGTAAACCTCACGAAGCATTAGACAAGAGCAAAGCGCAAACATAACTCACTATAAAAATTTTCGATTTTCTGTGCTTTTAACAAAGGCTTAAAACTTAACGGCTTCTTAGTGGCTGGGACGCTAATGGTAAGAATTTTATGAACATTCAATGACAACAAACTTTTCACATTATCCATAAAAGTATGGGCGGGCGTGCAGCGCAGTCGGAGGAGGCGCGACTGTCGCGTGCACCCGATACCAGGTTCCTTGTTCGGATTTCCCGCCCAGGCCAACCGAGCCTTACATTCCTTCGGGGTCGGTGAATTGGTACCAGACTTGTCTGGGAAGGACAAAGCGCTGACTTGTTCATCGGCTGGCCACCGCAAGTCATTGTATGGCCAAATACGCATTCATTTCGCCTCCACGACATCCCGTAGAAGTAGAATGCGCTGGCGCATCTCAGAAGGGATTGAGTAACGCCGTCCTTTATCCTTTATCCTTATATAAAAGTAAAGCATACAGTAGACGAGAGATTGACGTGTGCGTAGAAGTAAAATAGAACAGCGAGTTCTAAAAGCCCGAAAGTATATCTTAAACAATAAAAAACAATAAAAGGCGGATATCTCGTTAATCGTTAAGGTCAGAGAACAGAACAGAAAGTTTCTATAGATGCACAGAACGGTAGAAAGTTTTGAAAACTGGTCATTGAGATTGACACGCGAGAGCAGTAGAATACGCTATGAAGTTCACCGTAACTGAGCTCAACTTCAGTGCCGAATGCAAGTGAAGAAAACAATCCACTTTTGATATACGCCACGCATTCTATTTCTTGGGGAGTCATAGAGGCGATTCGAATACGTATTAGGCATATACAGTGACTTGTGTGGCCAGCCGGTGCTTCATCCTTTCCAGACTAGTCTTGTCCAGATTCACCGGCTCTGTAGAATGAAAAGCTTGGTTGGCCCTGAGTGGGAAATCCGAATCGAGAACCTGGAATCGGGTGCACGCTACAGCCAGTTCCTCTCTTCTAATGCGCCGCCATTTCACGAAGAATTAATTGAAGAATTTATTTATTTATTTATTTATTTATTTATTTATTTATTTATGCGCCCATGGAGGGCACGCTAAATTTAAGTGATCCATGGCTCAACAACAAGACAAAGAACGCAATGGGACAAAGCGAAGGGAAACAATTAAACTAGTTAGAACGAACAAAGCGTCCAAACAAAATAAACGACTACAATCGTGGAATGTTAAGATGATGTTAGTCATCGCTTAAAACGAGTAGTAGTTGGCAGATGGAGGAGATCACTCGTCAAGTCACCTTTAGCTATGATTTTTTTTCGTGGTTTCCCGGGAACGCGGTTAGAATATCCTCCATGATTTCACAAAACGTCTATGTCGTGTAAGCTGAGTCCGGGCAAAAGGTGATTGAGAAGAGAGGAAAAATGTCAGACCGGCAACAACCCGTGATGGTCGAAAATCGAAACCGTGCATAGCAATAGGTGAAGCCCTCTCCTTGGTAGAGGCTCCCCGGGCGTGACCAGGCTTAAGCAGAGGTGCAGGCAAGGCGTATTCAGGTCAACGTCTACTGCTCTTCCAAAGGATAGATGGTCGGCAGAAAGTGAAAGGATAGAAGACGGCTGCCGTACCATTCAAAAGCTGTAGGAGAGCCGCCTAGGCCAAAGAAGCATGAATCGCAATAGGTGAAGCCCTCTCCACAGGAAGTGGCTGCTAGGGACTCTACCTGGTTGTGACACAGGATGAGACCGGACAGTTGCGTGACCCTCGCAGGGACGCAACCTAGAAAAAACCCTTTTTGAAGGAGACTGGGTTTACTTCACTCAGCATGCCAAGAAGATGGAAAATGGAGCATAAGCAGGCCACGCTCACGGAAAAGCAACGAGTTTAGAGAATGAAGGATAATACGACTCGGATCAGTTGAGCGAGTTATCTGAACAAGTCTACAAGAGTACTAGGAGACATCTGGGATCCCAAGAGAACTTAAAATATCAATCTTCTTTATAGATTGTTTGTACTGAGAAGGTTTTTCGCAAGACAGAATAAGAATAAGAAGACGGAAAACTGACCATAAGCTGTAATCCGTTTCCCAGAAAGCCAGGAATAAAACAAAAAATGATGGAGAAAAGAAAAGCAAATTGTAAAAGGTAATTGATGGGTGAATAATATTGTAAAGTCAGAGCCATATGAAAAGACAAACGACGCCACGGTTAGCATTCACTAATTCAAGCTCTGGAAGCATTCTCCTTAGGAAGCGGCTGGCTTCCTTGTCCCGGAGCGAGCTAAAACGATAAGAAAAGGCAAAGGCCATCAATGACACGACAGATGAGCTGACGAGAGCGATAGGCGTGCGGTTCCTGCTCCCTCGCAATTACAACGAAGGCGCAGGAGTGCGTAGCGCGTGGAGCTTCCGCACTTTCAAAGAGCACTGCACTTCAAGAGCTACGCCTCTTGAATTGGGAAGAATCCCTGGAACAACAGGAAACGCAATGATCCACACTGTGGTGGCAACTGTTAGGAGTACATGAAGCTGCAGCTCGCGTCCACCTGTGTTGGTGGCGGCTGTCCAGCCAGCACCTCTACCGCCCACTTCAGTGGCGTCCATTAAACATCTCACCACGAATCGATGCTGACATGAAAGCACAAAAACTCCCCAAATACCGCTTGACAGGGCTCGAGCTGACGTTATACAGCCAAGCAGGCCTGGCCAAACGATTCGCTGGATTACTATAACTGCGTCAGAGACCAGTCGGCGGTTCCGATAAAGATGGATAGCATTCCTCAGGAAAACCGGCTCCAGATCTATCCTAACCGAAGGGGAAATAAAGTGAGTTGCGTCTTCCTAAAAACAGTCATTTTTGGGGGAACCCCTCAAGTGTCATGAACAATGAGTGATCTAATTGTGGGGTGAAGGTGATCTTATTAAGGTCGTAGCTGTCAAGACGTTATGTGCCAACTTTCACGAGCACCCAAAAATCTTCACATTTCGAGAAACTGCATACGTAAGGTCTCCATTCCTCCGGCTTCTGTGTATTATGTACATCAAATATGTATTTAAATTTATTAGGGGGGGGGGCAAAAGTAATGAAACACCCCATGCCGTGTCCATATATCTCGTGGCTGAAGTTTGGTTTCGTGCTTATCGTATTTGTATGTTTGTATGCTACTTACTGAAGGCCACCTGAGAAGTCACCACTTCCGCCCTTTCCAGAGGCATGCCAAAACCCCAGTCTGTCTCATGCCGAAACCCCGGTCTGACGAGTCGACCTGCATCGCGCAAATCTCGCCCAATTCCCAACCCCGAGCAGCCTGGACTCGATATTCACGCAAGATGAGAAGTACGTCTTCTACCTTAACCCTGCCAAGCAGCGAGTCTGGGTGAGGCGTGGTGACCTGTTACCGACCTTCGTTCGGCGAGATGCTCACGGCGAGAAGCACATTTGGAGCTTTGGATCTGAACCCATGGATCGGTTTACTGGAAGCCGTTTCCCAAGAGCACTACGATGAACTCCAAGGCCATGGTGAACGAATAGGAGAGATGGGCCGGCGTCTCGCTCTTATTCATTCGCAGCGCTTCAAGAAGGTTCTCCTCTTCGACCCCATCGGAAACAAGTAACCACGGATAAGCTTGGCCAGCTGGGCTACGTTCACATGCCTCACCCACCGTATTCGCCGATCATCTCTCCATGCGACTACCACTACTTCTTGAGCCTACAGGACTTCCTGGTCGGAAGGGACACAAGAACCCAAGCAGTGCTTGACAACCATATCGAGCAGTTGATCAACACCAGGCCTAAGCAGTTGTGGAAGGATGGGATCAGGAAGTTGGCTGAGCGATGACAGCAAGGTCATTGACCTTAATGGCAAATACATTCCTCAGCATCGTTGAGTTGTAATTGAGTTATAGAGAGATAAAGATTTTTTTCAATTTGTCTCATTACTTTTGCCCCCCCCCTCCCCTCCCCCTAATATTGCACGGAAAGCATCGCACAGAAAAATTTTATAGCATCGGCTGCATTGACTCACAAAAGCTTGAAAAGCCTGAAAAGAAAAAACTGACAGATAAAATGTGAAGATATAAGATACAAGCAATAAACCTTGGGTCTAATCTGTTTGAGTGCTCTTGTAGAAATAAGAGACAAGCGGATAAAGAACAGTGTTAGCCAACCCCTGTTCAGGATGCGCCATGCGTTCTACTTCTACGGCGGTCGAGAAGTCATTTTGAACGCGTATTATGGCTATAGTTTGATAGGAGCTAGATAGACAGTTCACAGCTTTGTCTACCAATCAATGTATTATTACCAAGTCATCGACCCGAGAGGAATGGTCTCGTTGCTCCTGGCGCGAACCGGCGATTCGTGTGTCTCATGCCACGGGAAGAGCAGTGCTCAAGGATAGTGACGAGACATGAAGAGTATGAAGATAGAAACAACAAATGAACCTTTCATATTTTTATCATGCTAATATATTTTGTTTATTAAGCAAAAACAAGTTATATAAACTCCTTAAAACTTTCCTTACTTCTTTCAGCATCTATATTTTCCTGTGTTTTATACTATCCTTCCCAGGCAACCCTGGCACCGTATCATCGACCAGGCATGTATTAAAGGCGTGGTTAACCTCGGCGGAACACGAACCATGAACCTCAGTTCAAGATCCGACAGTTGGCACCACCGACTGAAATAGTACACGAGTAGATACATGAGTAACTCAAACTTAAATGCCCAAAATTATTTACAAAAAAGAAGAATCTTCCAATTTTCTTCAGCAACCAATTCTTCCTATCGGTTTTCGCTTAAGGAATAAATGAGAAAGAAGGAAGCAACTGTGATTTCTTACGTGCGATTACCAAAGCGAAGGTTCGAGAGAAGAAGTCGCTGTATCATGTGTTTCTCGACGACAAAACTGCCGACAGTAGGCAGAAGTATCAGAAGGCGAAGAAGGCTGTAAACAAGGTCGGCGATAGAGGATGGCGTCAATTTCTCATAGGATGCGCCACGCATTCAACTTCTATGGGATGTCGTGAAGACAGATTTTAATGCGTATCTGGCCTATAAAGGGAAAGGCGGTGATTAGCCCATTGACAAGACAGTGTACTACACTGTGCTACACTGCTCTACAGTGTCTGCATCTTCCAGGCAAGTCTGGTTGCAGTTCACCGATCAGGGGAGGGATGGAAGGCTTGGTTTGTCTGCGCTAGAAATCCGGACTAGGAATCTGGAATCGGAAGTCTTCAGGTTGCTTCTGCTAATTCTGATAGGCCCCTTTTTAAAATGAAGACATCGAAGGCACAGCCATTCATGAGAAATGGAAAAGTATGAAAAGATTCCGACATCATGGGTGAGTACTATTCGCGAGGGCGAGTATATGTTGGACGTCATGTTAAATAGGATCTATCCGGAATCTATGAGAAGAAAATCGGATTCTGCACAGTAAAGGCATCGCCGCAACAGACTAAAATAGATTTTTTCGTTTCAAAACGACGATTGTGGCATCTGAGGAATTCCAACTATCTGAGGTGTCATTGAACAGAGGAGAATGTGATGACGTTTGAACACTCAGAATACCCGAGTGGAACCAGAAGTCGGATTCCCGGAACTAATCACGCAACGGTCGTGCATATGTAATGCACACGTAGACACCGCGGCGTCGAACCAGCATCGCCGGGTCGTCTGGATGGCACCTTTAAGGGACTGCGCCAAACGTACTTGAACAAATGCTTCTGATCCATCAGGAGCCAACAGAAGACACTTCATCTTAAGGACAGACATCAGCTCAGCGTAAGAGTGCACATTCTGGAGAAGCAACAGGCGAGCCTTGAAGGAGCGTAACCAAAACCCTGGACCGAGAACATGTAGAGGTGGCAGTAACGGATAACATAATAATGTAGAAACAACAGGACTGCGAGCTGCTTCTTCTAAAGAATCTCGACCACCTTAAACCAAAATAACCGAGGTCTAAAAAAATTGGGATAACGGAAGCCACAAGATGAAGCACCGCCGATACAATGCAGCCATGTTAACGAAATTCTCGTTTTCTGTGTTGTTGGCTGACGTATCCCAAGTGAATCAATGTTTGTGTATAAATAGATTCGTATCCACCGTGGAATAAATGGATGGCTGGGGACAATGGAGAGTTATTATATTCGCGGCAGAAGCATGCACTCCATCAATAGGAATGCCGATGAAACAATTATTATAAGAATCAGCCCCACGACTAATGTAAAGCTGGAAGAGAATTTTTCTGTTATGAAGACAAGCACGTCTGGAATAGCACCTAGAAGTATAGGCGAAATAGGATGTAGAAAGCGATGGGCCACCAAGAGGGCGAGAAAGACGTAGAGTATGCCGAAAAAAGTCTTCGAGGCAGTGGTGGTGGAGAATTGGACATAGCATGGAGAATACGGAATAACATTTCTTTATCCATTCAAAAAAGTTAGCTAATTTCGTAAAAGCCGGTAACAACTTCACGAGAGATAAACACCTTGAAGTACAGGCACTATCAAATACTCCAAGAATATAAGACTTCGTTGTGGCTCGAAAAAATCTCCATGGCTTCTGTGGAGTTGGTTAACGTGGCTTCTTCATGGTGAGGCCATCTAGAATCCAAGGTGGACATGAAGGATAAAGCATAAAGGACGGCGTTATACAATCCCTTTTAGGATGTATCTACATGCCCTACATACTTCTACATCGGGACGTCGTGGAGGCAATTTGAATGCGTATTTAGCCTGCACGGGCGCGTGTAGCGCAGTCGGAGGAGGCGCCGACTGTCGTGTGCACCCGATACCAGGTTCCTGGTTCGGATTTTCCGTCCAGGCCAACCAAGCCTTCCATCCCTCCGGGGTCGGTGAATTGGTACAAGACTTGTCCGGGAAGGATAGAACGCTGACTTGTTCATCGGCTCGCCACCGCAAGTCATTGTATGGTTAAATACGCATTCAACTCGCCTCCACGACATCCCGCAGAAGTAGAATGCGTGGCGAATCCCAAAAGGGATTGAATAACGCTGTCCTTTATCCTTTATCCATTATCCTCTATAGACTGCACAATGACTTGCTGCAGCCAGCCGATGGGCTTCGCCCCCCCCCCCATACAAATCTGGTAGCAACTTACCGATACCAGAGGAAGGGAAAGCTTGGTTAGCCTGGCAGGTGAAACCCGAACCGACAACCTGGATCGGGTGCACGGGACAGCCAGCACCTGCTCCACGCTACCACGCTACCACGCACCAAAAAGGGAAGAAAATCAAAAGAAACTCTAAACCACAATTCCGTTGTTCTCGAAATAATTATGAATCGACCTGCATTCATAACAAGTACCTTTAGTTTGTATAACAACTTTGTGTTTTTATCAAGTTTCAAGCAATCAGACCGAACCTGCTCTATGAGTAAAGAAGTTATCCAGGATTGGTGATTTGGAGATATCAGGCAAGTAAAAAGTATTTATTATGAGAGTGCTCCATAAATGAAGTTCCCCTTGATTTTCTCGTTCTTTCTGTTCTGCAATTATTTCATTTTGCTTCTTATTCTAGGTTCTGTCTAATTATCCTGGCCTGAAGCATAACAAATCTTATTCTGGATTCCGTCTTATACAATTTCTGATTGCATTGCCTTCACATGGATTTTACACATGGTATCTACCTTTCTATCTCTCTACCACTATATTAGTGTGTTAGCTAGCATTCGATGAGGTTTAGATGATCAAACCAGCGTGAGATACGCCTCATCGAACCCGCGCCGTTCGCCGTTCGACATGGGATGTTGCTGCAGCTTAACACATCGTAATCATCTGCGCGCGTTTCTGAGCGTCCTGATTCCTAATACGTGTCACCGACGTCTGCCGTGAGCATGGGAAGACCACTAAAGGGGTGCTGGAGAAGGGAAGTGAAGGGGACCTCTAGGGTGGACCAGGAGAGCTACCAGGAAGGAAAAGAAGAACCTGTAGGAGGGACCAGGACGGGGAAACCAGCAAGGAGATATCAGTAAGGGGGTCAATGGTGGAAACAAGGACATGGGCCAGGAGTTGTTACCTGGACAGGAAAGTGAGGAAGAGAAGGGGGAGGAGAAGGTGTAGGTCAGCGATGTCGCAAAGTCGCGAGAAGCGCTCAGGTGCGAGAGACGCCGTAAGGCGGGTCGGAGCACTTCTGAATAATACAGCATATTCTCACAAAAAAACCTCAAGCTGTTCGGTTTTTTAAAGTTTCGCAAAATTAGTTTGAAATGAAAGGCATAACTGATAGCCCTCTGAAATAATTCAGGAGGCAGTGGATGTTAGCAATGGGCATAGACTTGTATGGTTGTCTAAGACAATTCCGCATGCATGCAGAGAAAGATTTTAGAAGCAGCTTACAAAAATATCTGGACGGCACTTTCGTATGCGAAACAAAACAAAAAGGAAATAATTATAGGAAAGAAATAGAAATTAGAACTGCAAAAAAGTAAAAAAATCGTTTCGCCATTGTCATTAGACAAACCTTTGTGGTATGTATTCATCATGAAGTTTTCAGTGGAGAAGAGGAGCATATTTAAAGCTCTTCTTAAATAATGTCGACAAAGCAAAGGGAGGTGGAAGCTAAAAGTACATATGAATTGGAAATCTCGAAAGAGATGAGAGTGAAGAATCAGCATTACGGAACAGCTCAGGCTGTTAAATCTTTTCGAGATCCCATAGGATTAAGGCTAAAACTTTGCCCTCACTAGATTAGGCACGTTTTATTCGAAATCAGCACCGGCTTTGGGGTGCATAATGCTATTTTACATTGAATTTCGCGTGAGCTGAAAAAATCACTGTGTTCGAGAACAATTTAACCAGCCAGAAAAGAAAGAGAAGAAAGGACGACTAGGCTAGATTGGACGACAACAACTAGTAGTGGGAGAAGAATGTGAATTAAATTTTGTCAGGGAAAGAAAAGATCAAGGAGACGTGAGATTTTGCAGAAGACGGTCAACTCCAGCGCTAACGGAAAATACAAGAGAAGGAAAGCGATGGCACAAATAGGTGGAGAGGGGCACATTAATTGAGGAGATTCTCCACGTTCACCATTCTGGAATGCCTACTAATCACGCTGTCATGTTGACAGCTAAAAAAGCTCACTACGGAGTAAAAAGAAGGTAATCTCTGGTTTTTAGCTGTTCCTCAGGTGTGTTGCACTCTTTCTGTAAAAACGATAATTTTTATTAAGAAAAGTTTACTATGAAACTTGTTGCAAAAATTGTACATTTCTAGAGCAAGTCCTCCCCAGAAGACAAAAAACAAAAGACAAAATAAACAAAAACAGATTGTTTACGTTCGTGTGAAATTCTTGCACTTTCATGTATAAGTGGGTGTGGGTCTCTTTCTTATTTTAGTTTTCAGTTTTTCTTATTCCTTTATTTGACTTCTTTATTTATTTTATTCATTTTTTGTTTTTTATTTATTTCATTATTCATTTATTTCTCACAAGCGAAATTGGGCGCATGTAGCGCAGTCGGAGATGGCGCCTGCATACCAGACTGCTGATTCGGATTTCCCAGCCAAGGCTTCCATCCCCTGGGGTGGGTGAGTTGGTACCAGACTCGTTTGGGAAGGATGAGCGCTGGCTTGTTCATAGGCTGGCCACCGCAAGTCGTTGTATGGCCAAATACGCATTCATGTCGCCTCCACGATATCCCGTGAGAGAGTAGAATGCGTGGCGCATCCCAAAAGAGATTGAGTGATGCCTTGATCTTTATCCTCTTTTATCCTTCATTTATTTGTTATTTTTATATATTTATGTCTATTATATTTATATATATGCTTGTTTATTGATAAAGTAGTAGTAAAAGCATAGCAAGTAAAAGAATGAAGAAATAACGTTTCCTCTACCCGAAGAAAAAAAACAATGCGCTGGTTTACAAATCAGGCAGAAACTTTCAAAACAAGATTACTATGAACAACATATTTGAAAAAGGAAAAAAGGTGCTACTATCTAGGAATCTTTATAAGGAACTACGGTCCATAGTCGTGAAAAAGGAAAGCAACATTTGTGCGAGTGCGCTACTAATCAGGACACATTGAGTTGGCGTGCCGTGTTCAAAGAAGACATCTACGTTCCCGATTGGCTGCCGTGCTTTAGGTCGATGCTCTGACTGACTATAATTGGCCCACACATTTCTAGCACTCTGCGCTGGCCATACTCGCGACATGGATGATTTTTGGGCCGATTTATTATAAATTTCCAAAGAAAACCACAGCAAAGTTTTTAAAACAAAATATTATTTTGACTTCTCCAAATTCTGCCTTGCTTAATTTTAGGATCCCCGCTTTGATCTTTAAGCAGTTCAGTTTCCTTGGAAAGTGTCCAACGTGAAAATGTAGAATTCGAATTCCTCATGTATAATTGTAAACACCTCAAAATCCAGGGATCAGAGAAGGCGGTTTTCTTTACTGCAGCGGAAAGGTTCCCGTTCGCTACCTCGGCTTATGCTAGTGGAGGAGCACTCAACAAATCACGCCAATGACGAGGAAAAAGAACAAAGCCCAAGCGGGCCAAAGCACGGCCGAGAGCGTATTCCGCTAGACGTGAATTATGCGCGCTCGTTATGTGATTAATTTCGAGCAGCCGACGAGAAGACAGGACGGTCCCCCGGGCCATGCACCGGGGATGCGGGCGCTGAAGGTCCAAACACCAAGTCGTCATCAGTGCACCGGCACTTTCGGCACGGTATGCGCCAGGCGGAGGATGTTCTTCGCCGCTTATCAACCTGCCCCTAGAGCCAGATGTCAGCGCCTTCCGAATGTAGGAATGAGCTGTGGATAGCATAAAGCTGAACAACTGGTCCACGACAAAATGGGATTTCATTTATTCCACTCGTTTGCGCTGGCGACCAAACTGCTCTGTGTAAAAGATTTCGGACACGGGAAACGAATATTGAGGCTTGAAGGATTAATAGACGTCCACGAATCTGTCCTAGTCCGGGGGCCACACAACTAAAAAGTATTATATGTAACAAATCCACTTGAGAATTACCGAGCGGCCTCTACGGAACAACATGGGACCTAAACAAGAAAAGTCACAAAGAAGAAAAAGAAAAAGTTACATTTGTTGCGGTTGTAAGCAGGCAACGTTGTGTTCCCCCTCACCATGTTAGATCCTGGTTATAAACATGTCAGCCGGCGGTCAGCACGGAGCATGCCTCTATCCCGTCGCTCTTTGCCCGCCGAGACGGTTGTAAACAGCGGCGATTTTTTATTATTTTTTTGTTTGTTCATTCGTTTTTCGTTTCTTTTAGTTTCCAACTCGTTCTCCAGGAGCCGATCGGTAAGTCCCAATTCATTTTTTTACCTACTTTTTAGTCATGTGGCCCCCCCGGACAAGGTCAGATCGACGTCCACTAAAGCTCTAGTGATGCGCTACGCATTTTCTTTCTCTGCAGTATTGGAGAGGCAGTATATATTCATCCATTTTTTATTTATTTATTTAATAAAGAGTTATGTGATAACGCATTCAACAAAAGCAGATGATACTTATGAATTAAACTCGGTTCGATTTAGCGTCCACCAAGATGACGAAGTAAAAAAAAAACTTCACCGTCAATTAGCTCCATTTGGGATGCACCAGGCATTCTACTTCCACTGGATCTCATAAAGACAGTTCTATCATGTATGTGTTTGAACAATACGACTTACTGCAGTCTCCGTACCAGAATTTTGTTCTCCTCGGACAGACTTCGTTGACCTGGACGGGGCGGCGCCAACCAGAGCTTTAAACTAACGGATTAGATTTCAATAATCACATTGATATAATAGTACGGAGAACTCTTTTTGTCCTTTTTTCGATTTTCGGAAACCTGGAAGTGTAACGACAGCACGATACACTGATGAATCTATATAAGTCATACGTTTTACCAATATTGGAGTACTGCTTCAGATTTCAGGTTTTTAGAGTCCTTCCATGAAAAGAAGGGTAGTATAGAAAATTAAAAATGTTGAAAAACCTTTACAACGATTTTGTTTAATTGTTGTGCAAACTGTACCAATCCCATTACAGCGTGTCGTAGGTATGAAGAACGACTAAAACTATTCTGCCTTTATAGTCTACTGTACAGACGCGTTGTCAATGATCTAGTGTTTTGTTTCAAGACCCTAAAATGCGAATCTAGACTTAAAGCTAGTAACTATTGGGACCTTTCTGCCAACGCAAGGTCGGCGTAATAGGTACCGCTTTCGCTATCCCAGGATGAAGAAGAAATGCCGAGAAAGGTTTTTAATTTTCTGTTCTTGTTGAGGAGCTCGTTGTTACAAAATCTACCACCTACCCCATTAGAAGTAACAAACGCGAGCGTTTTCAGAAAAGGGTTGAAGAAAATGGATTTGTTTCCAACAGTACATAGACCACATATCGTCTAAGCAAAAGATTCTGCTATTTTTCTTTTCCTTTTTCAAAAACTAGGATAACCTTTGTTTTAGAAGAACTTTTCTTTTGAGCTTTTTTGCTGTTATTTTTCCTGGTCTTTCCGTTTTGTACTCCGTCGTTCCAGGTGTTCCTAGTTTTCGTTGATGTTTAGAACTTCTCTACTTTGTTTCTGATTAGCTTGTGCTACCGTTCTACGTTTTCCCATGCAGTCGTCTTCGATGGGTCCTGATGAAGTTGACGGACCTACTAAGTTGGTGCCCGGAGCCGATATCTCCTACGACTTGCAGTGTTGGCGGGCCACTGTTCTTCTTCATAAGCTACCCATCATCCTTATCCCGGTTCCCTACTCCTATTTTTCATCACTTTTATACTTCTACGTGACTTCTACTGTTCATTGAAGAGACATGAAAGGTATCAATGATGGCTCGTTTTCGACTTGTTTCACCACGTGTTTTCCAATGTGTGTGTCCTTGTTAATGTACTATTTTTGTGTACACAACATTGTGCAAATAATAAATAAAAATAAATAAATAAAATAAATCACTCTTTTTCAAAGATGAGGATTTTATAATTTCCAAAAAATGTGTTTCACTTACTGGGTAGGTGAATTAAAACTACAAAGAAAGCCATACCAAATAAAATTTCTAGAACAAAAAATATTCTAACTTTTTGGAGAATCTCTAGTTTAATGTGAAGAAGCTTGTTCCAATTTGGAAGAGTTTTTTCGAAAGTCTTAGACTAGCTTAAAAGTGTCTACTTTGATTCAAGAAGTGTCCAATTTTACGTGAAAATGGTCTAAAACGTACTCATATCTCTATCTTTGTATCTATTTATAATAAGCTCGAAGTGTTTCCAGAAACTCTTTAAAGAGAAATTCCAAGGAAAGTCGTACTGATGATCAGCGTGGACGGTCACTGTTTGCTGGAAAACGACTCCGTCCA
Organism: Heligmosomoides polygyrus polygyrus; assembly: GCA_947396885.1. Taxonomy (NCBI): domain Eukaryota; kingdom Metazoa; phylum Nematoda; class Chromadorea; order Rhabditida; family Heligmosomidae; genus Heligmosomoides; species Heligmosomoides polygyrus. The sequence continues at coordinate 52,217 of CANDYH010000027.1, forward strand.
TGGAAGCGCTTTTAAAGAAAACAGACGCAAATCCCAGCTAGAAAATGAGAAAATTTCGTCAGGCCAGGCTCAGATACCGTGCGCAACTTAACAAACTCTGTGTCAACAAAGATGAAACATGATCCGGCCGACGCTAGAGAAAACATCAAAAGACATAACGATGTTTAGATGAAAACGAATGAACGCCCAGCCTCTCAAGCAAATGCAGCTGCACTTAATTGTCAGGCAATCCCATTTCAAAGTGCACTCCTATTTTTGAACTGTCGAACCTTGAAAACTATGACTGGTCTATGCCATCGTAGTAGAGCGGAAAAGTGCTTCACAGTTACAAACAGACTAACAGACAGACAAACACGAGGGCAAGGCGGCATAGACCACGGGACCACGGCGAGCAAGTTTGTAGCACTGGAAAGAAGTAGAATGGACAGCGGCAAGCCGGAAATGAAGCACGGAGGCGGAAGAAGAAATGGCTCTGCACGTGCTAGCGGACACAACCAGTGGTCTGGAGGCTGACATTTAGCTTTAAAAAAGCAGCTAAACCAATTGAACAAAGGGATAAGGACGGCGCCAATTTATTGATTTATTTTTTGTTTATTCATTTTTTTCATAAACCCTTTTGTCTATCTTTACGGGATATGGTAGATACAATTTGAATGCTTATTAAGCCAATAGTGACTTGCGGTGGCCAGCCGATGAACAAGTCAGTGTTTCCTCCTTCCCAGGCAGGTCTGGTGCAAATTCATCAACATGGGAAATGGAAAGATGGAATGGCCTGAGCGGGAAACCCGAGCCAAGAAGCTGTAATCGTGTGCACACAAGCGGCTCCTCCGAGAGCGTTACTACGCACTTAATAAAATGAATAAAATTAGCCAATAAAATGAATTAAATAAATACATTAAAATAAATAAAATCAAAATTTAGCTCAAAACGGCTGAGCAGGATTGGCATGTGGAAAAATGACGCAGCGATGAAAGCAAATGTGGTCCTCAAAATTAACCATGAAAGATTTCCAAACTCTGTCTGCAATTCGCACAAAGGACGCGGAATAAGAACCTGATAGTACCGACGGATTAATATTGCAGGTTTGAAGTACAGTATATGAGTCGCAAAGTATAGAAACACCAGAGCCCTCCAGAAAATGAGCGACATCGAATGACAAACCAGAGGCTTCCAAAAAGCGCTGAGTTCCAATGCAGCCTGACTGACACTCCTTATCAAGGAAAGAGCAACCGCTTGGTGCGCTGCTTTCTTCCTACTAACCATAAGCACTATGAACTATGTATGAGCATCTTATTACACCATCAATGGACGGGTCGACACGACAAGGTGGCGGCTTCCCACTTGAAGTGTTTCTGCGGAAATTGACATTTCGATCTCGGTGTAAGGGCTTGACACATTGCACCCTAGAGGTTGGGGTGCGAGCTTCACGTGGGGGAAAGGACGCGCGTTGAAAGCTCTGGGAGGAACTGACCGGTCTAGCCAAGCAAGCTGCTACGACCAAGAAAAACAGACAAAGATAGAACACAAAACACGACGCTCATCAAGCCCCTACGTAGGGTGAGCCACGCATTCCAGTTATACGAGAAATTAAAGACGCAATTTGAATGACCTATATGCAACGATAAAGTACAGCGCTAATCC
>CANDYH010000028.1:0-52676 GCA_947396885.1 Heligmosomoides polygyrus polygyrus
ATTCCAGACCTCCAATTTTTACTATCCACGAATCCTCTGATTGTCAGCATAACAAAGACCTCGTGTAAGCCATATACCATTCACAACTCAACTTTATCCCCAAAATCAAAATATGAAGTCTACAGGTGTGACCGAATGGGAGCCATTAATGGTGGCGGTGTTCTGACTTTAGTTAAGAGCACTCTTCCCCATCATCTCATTCTCTCAAGAAAATTTTCAACATATTGCCAGTGTTTAGTTCTTTGTGTTCTCTCAAATCTACTGCCCACATATGCTGTCACTATCTACCGCAGTCCCTCTTGCGACGCCCGTTCTTTCTTCGATGCTCTAGACACAGTTTCTGCATCTATTGGCGAAAACTTTAATTGCATTGTAATGGGTGACATGAATTTCCCAGAGATCAATTGGACAGCTGTAAATTCATCGGTCTATGGTTCTGCTCGTGACTTTTACGATTTCTGTTCTAGAAGTGCTCTAACTCAGCTCGTCGCTACTCCTACCCACGGTTCCAATATTCTTGACCTGGTTCTTACGAACAACGTTGACATTGTAGAAGACGTACGCGTCCCTCCTTCCTTCTCCACCTTGAACCAGGAAGCAGTCTATTTAACTTAGTGACCCATATTCGCTTGCCCAACCAGGATACTATCTCAACGATAGGTCGGAACGGCGCAAGTGTTGCACATGGATAGAACCGCCTCTCTCTGTGTAGTAACAAACTGCAGGTATCTCGACCACAATGCAACTCTGCGCAGAGTTAGGGGCGACGGAAGTCGCGGGTTGGCGCTCTGTTGATTCACGTGCTCCACAGCTGACGGGCGGTATTTAAGCTCCAGCCAATCATTTTTTGAAACCGTCGCTATCGCTGAATACGGTTGTACAGGCCATGTCGGATCATCACGACTACCGCCGTATTTTGCTGCATTGCTATCGTTCTAGCCGCTCTGCAGCTCAAGCTGAACGTGAGTTGGTGTCTTGGATAAGCAGCATGCCCTCTCCTACACTACCTGCTACAGGTGGTACAAGTGATTCGATGAGGGCAATTTCTCCTAACAGGAATCCTGACGTCCCCACTCTTCAAAAGCCAGTGCTGTTCTGGCCTGCGTTCAGAGTAACACAGTACAGAGTTTAAGGGAAATAAGCAAGGCTACAAGTACTCCTTCTCCGACTGTTCGAGCGATCCTCGCTAAAGGCTGATAACGAGCTAAGCGTCCTAGAACCATTTCTAGGACCCTTACCTTAACATGATCATGGGCAACGCGAGAAATCACCATGCGAAGGCAACACAGGACGGGCTGCGCAGGCCGGGTATCATCATATGGCTACCACACCAGCCGTACTCTTCGGACCTTTGCCTCTGTGATTATCAAGCCTTCAGAAACCTCCAAGCATTCTGTGCAGGCAAGAGCTGTAACAAGCGTAACGACGTCAAACTCGCGGTGGGACTGGATCGCTTCACGTTCCCTTTTTCATACTGGAGCCGGATTCATCAACGACTATCCGCCGGTATAAGGGGCAGAGATACCCACGATGAAGCCTGCGTCTCTGGCTGATTCTTATCTCATCTCTGCTCGGTTTACCCCGTATACCCGCGAGTTTAATTGTTGATGAATCCATCCTCTGGAGAGACGGGATCGCTGCTCTACCTGATCGTTGGAGAAAAGTCGTGACTGCAGATGGCGACTCCCGCGAGAAGTGATCCACTGTTTCTATTGTTGTTGTTACCTGTTGAATAAAATCACTTAATTCTTGCAGAACTTTCTGCACACCCTAATCGTACTAATAGTACGATGCTGCCGCTTGAGCAACCTCAACGAGACTGTTCGGCCCGTTTATACTTCTACGCCGATCGACGCGATGTCGCATATGGTGGCCACATTGGTTTAACGACGCGATCGATCAATTTGGTCACTTTACATGTCATCGCGTCGGTGCAAGTATAAACGGGGTATTACGCAATCGCATGGCCCGCCACATACTGCGTATCCCGACGCATCGCCTGTCAAGATCAGCCATGCAATGGATACCGCCAGGAAAGCAGACCAGAGGCCACCCAAGAAACACGTGCCGTCGCGCGTTAATGAGTGACTTGAAAGCTATGAATATTTCTAGACAGGAGTGCGAGGAAATAGCCCAAGACAGCGGTGGAAAGGGCTCGTCGCCCGATGGGCTCAACAGCACGGGAGAAACTGACCATAAGTACTAAGTAAGATTGTCGTCGTAGTGATTGTCGAGTGGGCGCCAGCAACGCCCATGGTTAATTCGTGTAGTGTGCCACAGTAGCCCAGTGGTTGCCTCGTCGTTGGAGGGGCATGAAGAGCATCAACGATGTTCGGTCAATGTGTTTCTGAGGGTTCTGATGTTTTCCTGGCACCTCGTTGAATCCATTAGCTACTGCCTTCCACGGGCCGGTGCCAGCTAGAGATGTTGTGTATTGGACGGGTGCATGGCGCAAACTCTTTTTAGCAAAGAACATTGCTGCTTTTTGTGCTCTATTTAGATTGAGCTCCAAACCATTTTTTCGTTGAAAATAACATTTTTATGAAATTTCAAAGAATCGAGTGACACCGATAAGTCACGCGTCAGTTAGTCCCTTTATGGTGCCAGAGTGGCCCAGGTGTTTTCCGTCGTTCGATAGACAGGAAAATCGCCAAAAAGAAGAGACTCGACCAATGCGCTGCTTGACCGTTCTGGTGTCTTTCTAACACCTCATGGAATACTGTTAGCCACCTAGGGAGGTTGCGGATTGGATGAATGCATGGCGCTATTTCTTTTTTAACACGGAAAATTGCTGTCTTTCTGTATTTTAGAATAAGCATCAAGCCATTATTTTTTTTATCAAAAATAAGATTTTCGTGAAACTTTGAAGAGTCGAATTACGCCAGCAAGTCACGTGTCTGTTAGTTGCTGTACAGTGCCAAAGTGGCCCAGGTGTTTTTCACCGTACAATGGAGAGGAAGGGCTCTAAACAAGAGGATCGATCAAGGTGTTGCTGAGGGTTTTGGAGTTTTTCTGACATCTCGCGGAATACAGTTAGTCAACGTCTTCAAGACGTCTTGCAAATTTGACGTCTGCATGGTATAATCTCTACTTTTTGCGCAAAAAATGGCACCCGCCCGCACCTTGGAATGAGTTTCAAACCACCATTACGTTTGTTGAAACTATTTTTTAAATAAAATTTCAATCATCGTATCCACTTATCGGCTGAAGAAGTCTCCAATTTGATTTAAAAAGTGTCCAATTCGACGTGAAAATGGTATACACACGAGATTTAATCCGCCTATCTATTCGTCTTTTTGTCCGTCCGATCAAGTCTATCGAGCTCTGGATGGGTTGGGAGGTTTTCTCTCTCTTTTTGTTAAAAATACCAGCAGTGGCCCCACCAAGGTGACTCCACCTGGTAACACCACTACACTCTGTACTATATTTCACGGAAAGTGACATATTAGTAGCAATGATTGGCCGTGGGCATTTTATTGCGTCGTTAATTTGAGTCGTGTGTCATGTAGTTCGCCAGATTCATAAAAGAACTCCCAGCATTCGTGTGATATCGGCGGGAGATTGACGGCGCTCAATATAGAAATATTCCAGTGCGGTTTTCCACTTGGCTCTGAAGTCGTGGATGTAGGGATGCGCACTCATACCTGTTTTCAACCGAGTTTTGGTGAGTTTATGTGGTGCAGCCATTCTTGAGGATGCGCCGTGCATTCTATTATACTTATGGCTTCGGTGCGGACTCGCAACCAATATGCTCTTCCAACATTCTGGACATAGTCATGTCGTCGTATATATAAAACTAGAAAGAAAGGGATAAATAGAGAAGGGTCTGCTGGGAGAGCGTACAGAGAGTGCACCTGTTGTTTTGCAGCATCGACTGTCCACCTCATTGAATGAGCAGCTCTATAAACTCACTGAAAGGACGTTGAGCAAGATGACACGAACCTTGTGGTTGCATGCTTTGTCGAGAACAAGATGATTAGTCCTCTAGAGCCTTCAACTCCACTGCAGGCGGCAACTTATCGTTAGTAATGGACTTCCAAGATGCAACCAGCATCACCTGCCGTTCCGCTGATCACCAGGTTACTCGAGCGTGCGCCAGTAGCGTCTCCATTCGTCTTTGTCGCGTGCGAGAGAGAGTGCTCCAATGGATCCTCCCCGCTCGAGAAACACAAGAGCGACATATCGTTCGTTCAGGGCTTTCACGAAGAAGTCCGATCAACGCGTTGATGGGCGTCCTGGTGCTCTCTTGACATCGCGCGGAATCCAGTCGGTGACGGCTCTTGTCCAGCGGGTGTCTGCGAAGCGCATTACATGACCGCCCACTTAATTTTCAACCACTTGACCCATGCGACAGCGTCTCTGATCTTTGAACCGAACCTCGGAACTCCGGAGACCTTCCCTCACTTGCGTGAATCGTGTCACTCGTCCTCTCAATTCCACGCTGCCCGACGCTGATCGCGTGTTTACCCTGCTTTCGTATAGCCCAGGTCTCTGAGGCGTATGTTAGGGCAGGAAGAACAGTGGAGTCGAATAGGTGGGCACGGAGTCGGGCGTTCTTCGTCTTCTTCGCGACTTCTTCGACGCTCTTGAAAGCTCCCCAAGCCGCTCGTTTCCTCCTGCTCAGCTCCGGCGCTAGGTCATTGACCATATTGACTTCGCGACCCAGATACACGTAGCTGGAGCATTCGGAGATGTCCGTTCCGTTGAGCGAGAATGGGGCATCAGAAACTTGTCCCCGTTCCTCATGAACATCGTCTTCGTAAGATGCAGCCGCAGTCCAACGTTCCCACATACACGATCGAAGTCGGCCAGCATTCGCTCCGCCTGCTGATGCTCGGTGTTATGAGCACGATGTCGTCGGCGAAGTGAAGATGGTGCAGTTGTTGGTCGTCGACCTTCACTTCCATGTCTTCCCATTCTAGTTCGCCCATGACATTCTCGAGGATGGCGCTGAGAGCTTCGGGGAGATGGTGTTGTACCCATTCATTGCAAGATATCAAGAACAAACGTTTAATTACCCAAGTTTGAGGTGTGGACGGAAGGCGGTCAAGCACCGCGTGGCTATCTCGAGAGCTTCTACATGGTGACAAGGACGGGGAAGTTCATGATGTAGGCGATCCACGTCTTGATACTGATGGTGAGCACGTTGGGAACATACTAGAGCGGAACCTGTGTCTGACGTCGGACATTTCTGTGATAAATACGCACCTGAAGATACGTAGATAAGAACAGCTGCTAGGCTGAAGGCATTTGTAGCCTTCGCTAGTGGCGACGTCGGGAGCTACCTTAAACGGATGAGAGTCTTCAGAAGTCAACCTGTAGAAGATTCGATTCAAGAAACACAAAAATCAACGAAATATGAACAAAATATGGCCGGTGACAAGTGATAAGAAGTTATTGCAAGCGGCTTGTCATTTTTTCGTCACAGTTGCTTATCGCTCGCGTTTCATCGCATAACTCAGTCATCGTACCGGCTATAACAGTCATTTCTTTGCGCTATAAAACGCAGCAACGACGGCCTGGAGACCATCTCCGGAAGCGCTTCCCTCCCCTTCCGTCGTCACGCAATGATCATCGTAGCTATTCTAGTGAGCCTCGGAGTGCAGCTGGTCAGCTCAGCACCAGCGGACCAAGTCGAGCAGCCAGCTTACTCCGACGAGTTCGCCCGCACGAAGGTGGTGCCTCTCTGCGCCGCCACCGAACTCGACAACCCCCAGATCTGTCTCAGCCGTCATTTCGCGAACGCCACGGTAAGTCCGGTCTCTTCTTCGATAGAAATTCGATGTAGTGGAGGGCAGGTGCCACGTGAACAGGCATACAGCAGAAGTCTTAGGATGCCCTCATTCACACATTCGGTCACTGATGCTTGGCGGAAGAATTCTGTTCTTCCTTAACCTCATTACCCTTTTTTATAGCTTGTTGATCTACTTATTCCTTCCTCGCCATACTCCTTCCAGTAGCCTGTATACTTACGGTCTGGATGAGTATGAAGGGGAAATTAATACCTTTTAGGATGAGCCACGCATTCTACTTCTATGGGATGTCGGAGGCGATTTGAATGCTCATTTGGCATATGTACCATCTTCGCGTCAAATTGGACATTCTTCTAAGCTTGTTTAAGTTTTTTTGAAAGCGAACTCGTCCAAGTTGATATGAGCTTCTCTACATTAAACTAGAGGCTCTTTATAAAGATTATTTTTTGTAGGAGGAAAATTATTAGTACGACTTTCTTTGAAGATTTAATTCACCTATCCAATAAGTGAACACATTATATAAAATTTCAGAAGTTTTTTATTTTTAGAGAAAAAAGGTTTAAAGCTTGTTTTAAGTGCAGAAGTGCCGTTATTTTAATGCCAAAAAAGAGAGTGCGCCAAGCCCTCCTCCGAGGAATCGCTATTTCAATTCGATTGACGGCAGAATTTTTGTTCGTATGGAGCTTGACAGCTGTTAACAAAAGAACTATGAAGAACACACAAACGCTCAGTTTGATGGTTCATGTAAGTAGCATTTACACTATCAATCAATTAAAAGTTGCGGCAGACTTCCTGACTGCATGGCGCAATGTGATCCTTTATTGCTTGCGTCTTTGCTGTATTTTAGGACAAATTTTGTTTTATTATTTTTTTCTGAAAATAAAATTTTAACAAATATAATACATTTATTGGGAGATTTAAAGGATGAATAAAAAGGATGGAAAACGGCGTTACTCAATCGCTTTTGGGTCGCGCCACGAATTCCACATCTACAGGATCTCGCGAGTGCGATCTAAATTGCGTATTTGACCTACTCAATAACTTGCGGTGGCTAAGAGGTGAACAAGTCAGTGTTTTACCCACCCCAGACAAGTCTGGTACCAATTCACCGACTCCGGAAAGATGGAGGGCTTGGTGCACTTGGCTGGTAGACCCGAACCTAAGACCTATGTCGGCGATGCAGACGACAGCCGGCCCCTTCTCCAGCTGCGCTACTCGCGTCCCGCGCCCTTAGATACGCTTTCTACCTTAGCTCGTTGTTTGTAGATTAGTTCCCATTATTCACGCTATTTCATGATTTCAAGTTCTTTGTCCCCTTTTTCCTTTTTTCGTTTCCTTTTTCATCCATTCGCTATCTCACCTTCTTCACTTCCTCATCTTTTATTCCTCCCGGCTTAGTTTCGTTTCCTTCTTGTCTTATCTTCATTCACTTCAATCGTTCATTTTCCCACCTCCCCATACGGAGGAGCATGGTAGCGCAGTCGGAAGAGACGCCGGATCTCGCACCCAATCCGACATCGGGTTACTGGTTCTGGTCACGCCCAGGCCAATCTAGCCTCCCGCCTTCACGGGGTCACCAAATTTGCGCTAGACTTGTTGGCGGGAGATAGAACACTGAGCCGAGTGGCCTCACTGAGTCACAAAAACATTTTTATGTCACACTGTGCCTCAATTTTTGCCAAAATAATTTTTGTGATTTTGCTGAAACTGTTCCACGTTATCTGTGATGAAGTTATCAATTTAGCTGCTTATCATTTTTTGTCGCATCTACGAGACGCGACTCGCTATCGCTCACATTTCATCGCCTAACTTATTTTCCCACAGGGTTAATCGCAAGTCACTGTGTTGGTGAAGCACGCATTCGAATTGTCTCCACGACATTCCGCAGAAGTAGAATGCCGGGCGCATCCCATAGGGTTTTGACTATCGAATTCTTTAGTCCACAACGGTTTTCCAGTTATTTTACTTTTTTGCTTTTTAATCGAGACTAGCTGATCTTGCAGTAGGTCGGTGTTCTAGTCTCTACATACTTCCTGCAATCATTCTGAAGCCTGGTGAATTAGTACTGAATTTGCTCTCTGTAAGAGCAGAGGACTTGTTTTCATATGGATGGTTCGATTCCAAATCCAGACCATTCTCCACCGAAGTTGGCATCCAGGTGTCTTCAAAAAATCGCACAGAAGTAGAGTGCGTGGCGCAATCTGGCCATGAGTAGCAGTGGAAAGTCCACATTTAGGCCTCATAGCCATCAGTAAGCGAATGCTGTGATATCCCGTCAAACACTCGGGTTCAGTAGTCGATTTCAATCAATATATCGATTTACAGGCTCGACGCAGGATTACGGTGAGATGTGACGTGTTCTCCGTGGACACCTGCAGCGGCTTTGCGGCCATCAATCATGCGGACAAGGCGATCATGTTGGCGTTCAGGTGGAGGCACCCTACTTCTTCAGGAGCTGCTCTCCATAGCTGATGGTGTTCTTGCGTTTCAGAGGCACAGTAGGCTTCACGCAGATGTTTGCCGAGTCCTCGGTGACATTGTTTGAGGAAATGGTAAGAGAGTGGTGCCAATAAGGAAAAGCTTAAGCCATCTAGTCGATCTCCAGGAGAAATGGGTGGCTGGCGGTAAGGTGTCCAAGTACTTCTACAACGCTTTCACAGCTGTCTGGGCAGCCGGTATCAAGGACGATTTTCTCACGCTGAAGAACAAATACCCGAGCTACGAGCTATGGGTGGGTCTTTTTGCTGTTAGATTTTATTTCGTCATGGGTAACAGATTTATCAACGACCAGGAATCAGAACTGACTAACGTATTTGCGTGATCCTACCCACAGGAACTCTGAGCAACAAAATCAATAAATCGATCTATAATAGCCATGCGATCGGTTCTCTACTTAGTGAGATATCTGCTGACATGCAGCCATATCCACGTGATTCCTAAATTAAATGTTCAGCTCCGGAAAAAAAATCGATAAATTCGGTGCCAAACCTTGTCTGATCGATAATGTTTACATTCCTACTTATTTTTTGGTCAGTTTAAAATGTTTGCCTTTCTATTAGTGTGAAGTCTTCCACCAACCAACGTATTCGCATGATTCCGACGTCGAAAGGATGACCTTTAGCAACAATCAATAGCACCGTTCTAGGTGTGTGGCTACTGTGCCGTTCTTATTGACGGCTGGGCAGACATACAGACGAACGGACGGATTAATTCTTTCACATCTCGTAGGGTATGTATTAGTACTTTACCATGATTTTTAGGAGGAAGCACCAGCCAATAGTCAGCAGTCGATTTCCTTTATTTATTCTGAAACCTCACCCCCGGCCGTCATATCCTCGTCTAGACAAAATATCGATGGAATAGATTATAATCGCTGTTGGAGTGTGTGCATTGGCCAAAATATTCAGGCGGTTTCTACCTTAAACGGTCAATTACACACAAAAAATCAATAAAATCGATCGATGTGATGGATCAGCTAACAGATACTGTCACTACTTATGAGCTCTGTCCATCGGTCACCATATTTGTGTGGTTTCCTCCTTGAAAGATTATCCCTGAAGAGCGATCAATAATGACGATCGATAAGTGAACCCATACCTGCAGATCGTCTGCTATTATGACGGGTGGATGGACCGACAGGTATAAAGACAGAAAGTCAAACGGACGGATTAATTATTTTAATCTAGAAGGATTTATATTAGTAGGTTACTATAACTTCTATTTCTAAGTGGAAGCCCCAGCTAGTATCCAGCAATGGGGGGGGGGGGGCGACATAGCTCCAACGCCGCGCGACCCTCCACCTTTCCGGCGTTGTGCGGCGAAATTAGACGAGTTGTCGCGGTCCGATGCTTCCGACAGGGACGGCTAGTGACTCGCAGTAGAGCGTGTGTGCTGTTCGAGTTGCAGTTGCATAGCATATACATAGTGAATCGACTCATCACATGTAGCGTTCTATTTAGAATATATCCTCTCCTTTAGATAATGGATTACATCCGGGCGAATTCCGTTTTTCTTATTGAATTCGTCAACGGGACGGCGCCATCATCTAAACGCTGGTCCCAATGCTGCATGTAAGAGCAACGGTGCTTAAGTGGTCCGTGGCAAGTCTAGAGCTGAGGGGTCCTAACTGTATGATCATCATAACTGTTGTTTTTATCCTAACCGTGCGAAGGCTATGTATTCTGTCATCCTCTACTACTGTAGTTATGTATATGCAACTGTACTTGACCCTTCCGAAGAGCGTCATATCGGATGATATGACGCTCTTCGTGTCCCTCGAGCGAGGAGGATCCATTGGACCACTCTGGCACGCGACAGGGACAAATGGCGCTGCTGGCACCCGCTCGAGCAATTCGATGATCAACGGGACGACAGGTGATACAGGTGATACTTGACCCTTCCATTTTGAAGGTTTTTATACAAAATCGTCATGAAAAGGGACCGTGAACCACCGCTCTAGTCTTGCACTTATGATCCTTCTCCAAGAACGTCAAGATTAGCACTGATTGACTTTGTTGATAGGATGGACGACGATTTTGTATACACCGTGAACCGATTTCAAGCAAAACACGCAAAAAAAAACTAGTCTAGGAGCTTAACTCATTCTCACTCACGGTGTCCACACATATGAGTGAACAGCGAAGAGGGCGCAATGGACGGTGTCCACTCATATGTGTGGACGGGAAATTTTTGGGAAGAACTTCCTTTTTTTCATCTTTTCTTCGATTTTCTTTTCAAATTTCCAAATTGTAGTAACAAACCAATGTCCAGATCTTCCTCCAAAGATCGATTGAAATTTACTTACAGAAAGTAACACCTCGCGAGGGACGACGTCCACACAAATGTGTGGACACCCGCGCGCGCCAACAAAGCAGCGGGCCGTCGCGCGCATTGTGCGCGAGAACACTCTTGTCGCGAAAGTGTTAAACACTGACAAAATTTCGTGCTCCGCGGCTAACCATGCGTCACCGAGCGCACGTCCGCGTTTCAGCGCCGCGACGTCGCGTTGGAGTTACGTCCTGGAGCCGCCAGCAATCGATGGTGTTTATAGTACTGCTGTGCCACGAGGTTGTTAGGTGGAATTTTAATGGCCTGACGTTTCAACCGTCTCGTCGTCTTCAGAGGCACGATGCTCTCTACCGCCTGAGCGATTCACTACTGGTCTCACTGACGAAGAGTGGTTGCGCAATCGCTACACTCAGACGGTGGAGCATCTGCCTCTGAAGACGACGAGACGATCGAAGCGTTAGGCCAATAAAGTTCCACCTAACAACCTCCCTCGTGGCACAGAAGTGTTATAAACGTTGTTAAAATCAATGCCGAGGTTCCAAGATGGAAGGACATGGAGTTTACTGGACATCCTACCGCCAAGACGCTGTTTACTCATAAATACACCTGACCATCGGATGTTATTATTGGCGCGTGAACAAAATCGATAGAATCAATCGATGGTCACTATGCGCTTGATGCTGTTGAAGTGTGTGCAGCGGCCAAAATATTCGCGCGTTTTCCACCTCAAACGGTCAATTTCCAAATCCGCACAAAATCAATACAATCGATCGATGGGTCAGACAGCAACTATTTACTAGGTGTGAGTGTTGTAAACCGGTCGCCGTATTCACCATCTTAAATGATTAACCCTAGATAGCGGTCAATAATGTCGATCGATAAGCTGTTGCGCTATTACGACGGACGGATGAACCGACAGACGGACAGACAGATATACGGACGGACGGACGGACGAATTATTTGTTTAGCAGCATCTGTCTCACTTTCAGATCGTCGGCCATTCACTGGGCGGAACGATGGCTTCGTTGGCGGCGTCGTACATCGAGAAGATGAAGCTGTTCGACGGCAACCGCATCAAGCTGATCACCCTCGGTCAGCCGCGGACCGGCGACAAGGACTTCGCCGCGGCCCACGAGGCTCAGGTAACCTATGCGGATGCCGATGCGTGAGCGATAATCATCAGCGGTTGCTTCAGATTCCATACACGTTCCGAGTGACGCATGCTCACGACGTGATTCCGCACTCGCCAGTGAAAGGCCTGAGGAATTACTACCACCATAAGTCGGAGGCGTGTTCAACGCCTTCTCTGGCGCTCGTCCCTCCAATTTCCGAAGACTTCCTGCTTCCAGGCGTACTACAATAACGACATGACGAAGCCCGACTTCGTCGTCTGCAACGAAGGAGAGAGCAAACAATGCAGCAATCGATATATCAACTTGTCGTTCAACGATCATCATCGATACTTCAACGTCTACATCATGCGATGGGGTCTCGTCGGATGCACTGGCGATCCTGTGAATCCGCCTTTCAGACGATGAACCTTTGAGATATTGCCGAAATCACGGAACGAGTAAACACAGCCGTTAAAAATCATAATCTCAACATAATAAATTATTCTCGTCGTCGCTTTGTATCGAAACATGGGGTAGCACTTCGTTCAGAACCCTGTGATTTCATAAAGGACGAGCAGTCAGCCGGTCAAGTGGCCGCTCAGTCTACATGTTCGGGCTCTAGAAGCTGATAATATCGATCGATATTGACTAGACAGAAAGGCAAGAGCTTTGAATCCAAACCCTGTGAACTAGCTGGAAGCCCTGCTCACAGGCTAACACATTTTGTTACCTCCACTTTACTCTGACATTTCTGCTCAAAAATAGATACATCGATCGCTGTTGATTGGTTGATCGATGCTGGTTTCCTTTTTTGAAGTCTTTTCATCGATCGATATGATTCTCTCTTCAGACGAGCGCCTCTAAACAAAGTTGGATGATGCCGATCGATACTGATCGGCCGATCGATATCGCTCACTGGTTGTGAAAACTGCGCCTGCAAATTCTCCGTGGAAAATATAGCTATCGATTTCAGCGAATATTAAGGCCACTCACATCATAGGTTAAGGCCGGCGTGCGCTGGCAGAGCTAGCGCGTCTGGCCGCTGCGTGTGGTGCGCAGTCGCTCGGTTTCCTCATCGTATCCTAGCTTCGTGTTCACATCGTCATCATTCTCGCTCGTCATCTCGCTCGTCTGGGTGACAACGTCTTGGTCCACACTTACGACTCTTTCTGCTAACTACCTCCTACGCTGTTAGGATGAGAGCACCGTCACCCTTGTTTCCATATCATCGGATCGTCCCATCTTGTTCTCGTTACGTTATTGTTGTTGCTGCGTGTTTTTGAGTTAAAACCCCTCATTCATTTGCCTCCTTTGTGTGTTCACAAAAGGTTTTTGCCTACTTTTGTCTTGGGATCACATTTCTAAAAAATTTAAAAGAACCTAACTCAGAAAGGCCAACTAATCGGCTGGATTGTGGAACTGGGTCACATGCGGATGAATGAGGCCCTGCTCCACTGTGAGACGGAGGTGTGGTGCGCAAAAGTCAGCCTGAATCGATGGAAGGAAACGCATGGCCGTCACGAACCGGAAAATTATTTGCTGGACTTGTCTAATGTACTTCAGACTATTGTGGGTGTATTATAGGTTGAATTATTCAGATCATTTTGAATATATTTGAGTTATTATCCTGTGGAAGCGGATCAGATGCTGAATCGTAAATCTAGGCCTACAATTAACACTGAGCTTGCCTTACTCAGCTATCCGTTTCCATCCCATGCTCCTTCAAAGAATGATTCTGAAGAAAAACTGTTACTATGAGGGAGCAGTTTTGCTCTTTATCCCACCTACGCTTCCCTCTACCAATAGGAGGGAGTCGCGCAGCATGTAAAAGACCATATATGCATCCTTTCATGTTTGTATTGTTTCTAGACCGTTTTTCGTGCTACCAGTTTCTCGTTCCTCTACACTGTTTCGTTCACTTTCAGTCAAGAATTTCATCGATTTCACTTGGGCCAACGCGACCTGTTGCGAGAATGAAAATGTAGTCGTCTGTATGTTATGAAGATGGAAATGTATTGATAGAAGTTTTTATTTTTTTTTCTGATCTTTTTCTACACTGATGCTGCCAAACTGATTGCAGTTAACAGTTTTAGTATACATACATAAAATAACGATTATACTTATAACTTAAGATAACGATTATACGCATTATCGTTTGCAATTTTGGCGCTATCTGAGTTTGATGGGTGCGACGATTTCGATATGTCCACCTAGGATGGGATAGAGCGCATTATAGGCCTACATAAAACGTAAAAAATGCGAGTGGAAACATGCAATTTGAAGAAAGAAGGAGAATGAAAACACACCGGCAGGCGTCGGCAGGTAGCACGATTGTGACGAACACACCCCGAATGCCGTATCATTTAGGCGTGCTTGGCGATGGCGCCAAAATTCTTCATTTCTAGCATTGCACATGCGAATCTCTCGTCGCTCAGGGAATGTGGAGCTGAGTTCCGCACTTTTTGAGCGCAGAACCAGGCAAGGGAAAGGATTCCAGGGTGTGGCAGACTCAAGCTGCTCGCGTGGAAACTATTAGGGTGTGCAGAAAGTTTAGCAAGATTTGAGTGATTTTATTCAACAAGTAATAGTAACAATAGAAACGATGGATCAACATTCGCAGTAGTTCGCCATCTGTAACACGACTTTCCTCCATGATCAGGTAGAGCGATGATCCCGTACCTTCAGCACCAAGAGGAACGTGAAGCGATCCAATTCTCCACTGCGCGCTTGAAGTCGTTACGAACGTTGAAGGCGAGTGAAGGTGTATCGGGATCTTCTCAATAAACTGCTCTCATTCTTTTTTCCTTAGATGGCTGTCTTTACATGACATCCTGCCTAAGGGCGAGACTGTGATCTTTGAGGTATCTTGTAGACAAGTGCACGAAATGGTTGCCCACATCCCTCATGCTGCGCTATGGCGTATAAAATTCTTCAAGATCATGGACAAGGCGAGACCCTACCATGCAAGGGCAACACAGGACAAGCTGGGTATCATATACCTAACCCACCCGACGTACTCTTCAGACCTTAGCCTCTGTGATTATCAGGCCTTCGGGAGCCTCCAAGTATTCTGTGCAGGCAAGAGCTTCAACTATCGCTAAGATGTCAAGCGCGCGGTGGAGGATTGGATCGCTTCACGTTTCTCTTCGTTCAGGGGAGACGGGATCGCTGCTATAACTGACCGTTGGGGAGACCGCATCTGGTTCACAGAAGTACATACAGCTGGAAAATGCGCAGAGAACGTCTGGAAATTTTCTATACGTCAAAACCACTCAAATCTCAACTACTCAGTTGAAATGGAAAAACGCCGCAGCGCAGACGAATCTAACCTCCGGCTTACTACGCATGAAGCAACATCACTATCCATTTCGCTTGAGCCACTTGCAGGTGGCGCGCTTCAAGGGTTCCAGCGCGCAGTTTCTGCGCTAAATCGTCAAGAGGTATATTACAGTAAGCTAGACATGGGATCCGAATCATGCATTTTCGGATATCCGGCCGGATTTATCCGGTTTCGGATTATCTGAAATCCGGCTCGGTCGGAAATTGCCCTCATCTGAATCATCCGAAGATCCGGGGTTTCTAAAATTGTCCTCATCCGATTTATCCGAAGATCCGGGGTTTTCAAAATTGCCCTCATCTGAATCATTCGAAGATCCGGGGTTTTGAAAAACGCAATGATTCGGATAAAATCGGATAAAAATCGGATAACAGGAGGTTAGCGCGCCTTGCTGGCAAACTCTGCGCCATTGATAACCTGACTTTTTCGAGCAAATTTGCAATCATTTGGCGGGAATTCTCTCACAAGTAAAGGGTCTGATAGCGTATATCTGAACGAGGAGAGGGAGTCATCCTATTAAATAGGAATAATCGCCACCCCTCAATTAGCATAAAATGTTCATTTTTGCCAAGTCGTTAAATCCAAGGAGTGGGGGTTCTTAAAGTCACAATTGAACGGCACATCACGAATTTGGGTTCTTGTACGACCGCGATGCCTCTGCCGGCAAGCAGCTCGGAGCGCAATGGGTAGTGACGATGCTTCATGGGAGGAAGGTCGGGGGTTCGATCCTCATGCGCTGCTGTATTCCTGCTTTCTAAATGATTAGTTGAGATTTGAGGGATTCTGACGTCTATACCATTTTCAGATGTTTTCTGCACACTTTCCAGCTGCATGCTGTGGTACTCAACAGGATGCTGCATAAATATTCAACACCAGTGATACACAGGTACAACGTGCATAAAGCAGCACTGGACACAATGGGCAGGGTATAAATGCTGCAGGCTCCTCTCAGTCTGTTTCCATACATCGGCGAATGGCCTCGGGTGAAACCACCCTGCTCGGATTTTTAAAGGAGACCGCGTTGTGACGTCGGAGGTGGTTCAAATGAGAAAGTCTGTGGATCCTGGAATTTGACCTAAACGGAATCAATACACTCTTTCTTCATCTTTGCCTGTCATCTAGAAATCAGAGGTCTGCTGGAGGTTCTCTAAAACCTAGCACCAACAAAGTCGCCGATGCTCGAGTGGTGATCCACTTGCTCACGCTGAAGTGTGGTCCACCTTTAGATAAGCAGCCTTCATGGGAATGACACCAACACTGAACGGATGGCTAGCATACCCAAGGACTTCGAACTCGTCAACTTGAAGTTAACGAAGACGAACGGCTGGGAGTGGTGGAAAACCAGAAGAAGGTCGGGATCAGCAAAATGAACTGATAGACGTGGAAAGGCTGGCAAGCAGTGGGCATATGATAACGTTTTCGGCTGGAACTCTTGTTTCAGAGGAAAGGGAACGTCTTCAGTTGGATTTCGCCTATGGAGCCGATCTCATTTGTCCATATATGGAAGCAAACTGTGAGGAGCCAGTAGCCTTCATGCGCTGCTCGTATTGTGACCAGTGCTTATGTTCCATGCACTTTGTGTCTGTGCATCACTGATGTTAAACGTTCATACATCGTTATGTTGAACAACTTTCCAATTGAGTTTTGGTTAAAAAACCGGTCAGTAATAAACAAGTGGCAACGAAGTTGCTCTCACGGCATACATCTAGAAACACTGCACAGCAAACATCTAAAATGGTGCAGATGTCAGAATCGCTCAAATCAAAGAAAAAATAATCAAAGAAAAGCACGAGAAATTTCTTGCGGGGCGTTTCGGAATCGTTTCATTATTGTCCTTTACAAGACTTCGCTGTGCATTACCAACTCACTAATGAGTTGGTTTTGCCTCTTTGGGTCCTAAAGCTGTTTTTTGTTTGTTCTGGAAGCGCAACATAGCTCTGCGGAGGACTCCCCTCGTAAGGCAGCCAAATACGACATCTTTTACGTAGCGATTGTGTGTTCCACTCCATTGGTGAAATAAGCTAGGCCAGATATAATGTAACTGGGCATTCATGTGCCTTGCTACCAGGGCATATAAACACTTAATTCAAGGTGAGGCGCTCCAAGCTGCTTTGCGCGCTCGTGGCTTCAATTGTTCAAGGGAATAAACGCAGAGTTACTGATGTGTTCCGTTTTTAAGAGATTGCGTGCCCCTATTATATCATTTATCCGGTTGTATCCGAATCGGATATCCGAAATCCGGCTCGGCCGAAAATGGCGTTATCCGAATCATCCGAAGATCCGGGGTTTCTAAAATTGCCCTAATCTGAATCATCCGAAGATCCGGGTTTTTCGAAATTGCCCTCATCTGAATCATCCGAACATCCGGGGTTTGAAAAAATGGCCTATCCGAATCATCTGATTATCCGGAAAATCGGTGTCGGATCCAATGTCTACAGTCAGCAGGTGACACAGCCCTTTGATTTAATGGATTACTTATCTCAATAAACGCGGGTTCTGCCACGCGCAGCCGCGCAGCACGCGCGGAATGGTTTCGGGCCATTTCGGCCATTTCTGGCGTTCACGATCCCAAAGTAGTTCACCTCGCGCGTCGCTGCGCGGCTCTGCATGACAGGTACTGTGTTTGATGGTTGGTGAGAAGTTTAAATCAAAGGTTAAATCTCTTGCTGACGCCTGCTGGTGAGTGGTTTGTTGGTTTCATTTGACTTCTTTAAATTACGGTTATTTTTCGTCCTTTTTGCGTTTTAGATCAACCTAGGATGCGCTCTATAATGTTCTAAATGGACTTAGCCAAGTCTCTGCATCCACCCTGGCTGAAATTTGGCATACACTAGAAAGCTGTCCTAAAACGGATCCATTGAGCATGTACGTTGGAAGGTGACCTTTAGATTTTGACTGTACTACAAGGCAATGCGATTTTTCAGAAGAAAGAGGCAGTTCCCAGGTATTTGCCCATTTCTCTACAAAATTTATAGCTGCTTGGACATCAGAGGAGGCTTCTTAGTTGTTCTATACTTCTTTGTAGACATTTCTATCGTTCGCGTATATTTTACAAGAAACTCCAAACCTTTGAACAGAGTTAAGCATCCCAAACGTATACAAAAGAAAAAGTAATGGTGAGAGAACTCCACTCTGTGGAACTCCACTGGGGGCAGAATAATCCAATGAATGCTCTCCTCCTACTTTGATTGATAGGTCCTGCCCGGATGAAAACTCTTTATCCAGTCTACAATCACAGGGTGTATACCTACCCTTCCCATCTTATACAATAATTTTTCCGTAGGGAACTTGTCGAAAGCTTTTGAAAAGTCGAAAAACACAATGTCCGTGCGTTTTCTCCGGTCTATGGATTTAGTCCACTCGTTTAAAGCAGAAACAACAGCTGTTTCCACGGAGCGTTGCTTCAAAAAACTAAACTGGTCCTTAGAGGTGATGCTATGCTCCTCAATATGATCTACCATGTGTTTTTTAACAATCTGTTTAAAAGCTCTAACGAAAACAGAGGTTATACCGACAGGTCGGTAATTACCCGGATGACAGAATGGTGGCTTTTTGCGAATAGGCGTAATAAAGGCATGCTTCCAGCTCGTAGGAACCTCAGCTCTCATATAGCGCGAATTGAAAATTAATTCCAAAGGATAAGCAATGCAGTCCGCCACTTGTTTAATAAACGTTAATGGCAGAAGACCGGGGACGTTGAAAAAGACTTTGGCCGTTTGATTAATTCGTCGAAAATCTCCTTACGGAACCATAGTGTAGGCCTGACTGAAACCGGCAGTACCTTGGCAGCACTCCTCTTGCAGTTGTTGGGCTGTAGGGCGTGTCCAGCCAATGGCCGGCGCCGACGGGAGGAGCGAACACTACTGCAGTACTTGCGCTGTACCCCCGCTGTACCTGTCGGTTCGGCAAGTCATTTCGCAACAGTGCCGTACCTCGGCAGTACCTGCTGTAATTCCTGCTCCGCCACGCCCCCGCCCCACTGACCAATCGCGATCGAAGGGCGGTCCCGCAGTATATACTGCCGAGCGACAGACCTTTCGGAAGGGGGCGGAACCTACAGCCCAACTTCTCCCGCGACGTCAGAGTAGGTAATGTATCGTCTAGGGAGGCGGAAAACGAGGAACTGCTGCAAGCGGATTGGTTAAGCACCTTCTGAAACTCCTTTGCAAGAAGATTAGCTTTGCCACAAGATGAGGAAATGGAGGCACCGTCTTCATTTCTCAGATTTGGAATAAAGTTATCCCTTTCTGTACGGGAGAAAGCTGACTCGTTCCTTGAGAAAATGGATTTCTTTTCAGTATGAAAATTATACCGTAAAGACTGTAGATAGTTGAAGACTGTTGACCTGATCATGAGTTTGAAACTGTTCTGAACTTTCTCTATTTTGTCGATAACTTAGCGATATATATGGGTTTAACACAGGTTCTTCGCATTTTTTCTACTCCTGAATTGTTTTCATATTTATTTCTTGGTCTTATATTTTGTTGTCGTTTAAGCTGTAAGGTGTTAAATATCTCTCTATTGTGGTGATTTGGTGGTTTATGACGCCAAGAATAAATCCCTGTTTAGTGGTAATGATATGGCATTTATTGCGCCGTATAAGACAGAAGCAAAAAACGGAAATGAATTAGAATCAAACAACAACTAACAACTAGCCACGTTTGAACAGCAAAAGGTACAAAACTAACATTACGAAATGCCTCCAAGTAAAGCGAAAACGAGGTCAAATCTAGGTTTTATTACCCAAGTTTGTAAAGTCCGAAGTGACCTGTGTTAAGCGCGTGCTCGTAGTCGCTTCCATTTATACTCAAGCTCCAAGGAATGCATGCTGACAAAGACGGTAAAGAAATGATGTAGGCGATCCACGTCCTGATAATGAGCACGTTGAGAAAATACTAGAGCGGAGCCTGTGTCTGACGTCCGAATTTCGTGAGATAGTAGGGTGCTTCTCGATACGTAGATAAGAACAGCTGCTAGACTGAAGGCATTTATCGTTGTCGCTTTCCCACGTGGCGACGTTGGGAGCTACCTTAAACGGACGAGATTCTTCAGAAGCCAACCTTTGGAAGATTCGAATCAAGAAACACAAAAATCAGGGAAATGTGAGCAAAAGATGGCCGATGGCAAGTGATAAGAAGTTATTGCAGGTGGCTTATCATTTTTTCGTCGCAGCTACGAGACGCAGCTGCTTATCGCTCGCTTTTCAACGCCTAACTTAGTCTTCGTACCCGCTATAATAGTCGTCATTTCTTTGCGCTATAAAACACACCAGCAACGGACTGGACACCATCTCCGGAAGCGTTTCCTTCCCTTCTGTCGTCACGAAATGATCGTCGTAGCGATTCTAGTGAGCCTTGTAGTGCAGTTGGTCAACACAGCACCAGCGGTTCATGCCGAGCAGCCGGCTTACTCCGACGAGTTCGCCCGCACGAAGGTGGTGCCTCTTTGCGCCGCGACACAACTCGACAATCCTCAGATCTGCCTCAACCGTCAATTCGCCAATGCTACGGTAAGTCCGGTCTTTTCTTCGCCTTATGCTATTCATGTGCCACATCCTCTTCAGAGAACTCTCTGAAGAGGATGTGGCACATGAGCAGCAATAAGGCCTTTATAGCTTGTCGGCGTTTTCTTTCCTTTTCATTACTCTCTTTTTTGTAGTCTGTTTCCTTATTTATTTATTTGTGCACAATGTGCCTCATAAAAAACACTGGTGGAGCAATGTGAAGCATGTTATCTAGATGCACTGCAGCTTGGGTAAGGCATGGAGTTTTGAGCCTTACCCAAGCTTTATGTAAGCCTAAGTACAGTTGCGATGTCGGGACACCAGTTGGGTGAGAATACTTTATTAACACCAGCAACCGTCTATTTATTATGTCTTCAATCGTTATCTTCTTCTTATTGTCTCGGTCGTCCATCGTTCTGCCTATGTTAACTACTCTAAACGACGCTGGTGAGCGGTCTGTCCCCTAAATTCCCGTGGTCACCAACTGGTCACTCAGAGGACACAACCACTATCTACTCGGGCGAGAGCAATGGAGGTTCACCCTTTTCAACTACTCCTCCACTCCTCTACTTCTCGTGTGATACTCTTTTCAAAACGCTTTATTTCTTTTCAACACTATTTCATTAAATCTCTTTCATTCAGCCATTTCGACTTTTACTACACTTCCCTGTGAGACACCACTCACTCCCTTGAAGAAGACAAGTTTACATTATACCGTGTTTCCGCGCCCGATTTCCGGTACGATCGCTTGGGGGGGATGTCCGGGCTCAAGCTAAACGTCGAAAAATCGGAGTACTTGACGACAGACGTAAACGAAGCTGGGTCCATTGAGATCAATGGCACTGCGCTAGTGCGAACGACAAACTTCAAGTACCTTGGATCTGCAATTGCGTCTGATCATAGTCTGACGTCCGAGGTGAACTCGCGCGTGAGCGCAGCGTAGTTTAAATGGCGCTCGATGACAGGACAGGAAGATACCGGAACGCCTTAAATCGAAGATTTATAGAACCATCGTCCGACCAGTAGCGATGTATGGAGCTGAGTGCTGGCCTGCAACCAAGGAGGTTGAGACTCGCCTCAGCGTAATGGAAACGAAAATCCTGCGATGGACGGCTGGTGTTACGCATTTGGACCGTATTCGCAACGATGAAATACGCCAGAGGTTTGGTGTCGCTCCAATCGCTGACAAGTTACGTGAAGCTCGCCTTCGGTGGTATGGCCACGTTCTTCGAGCTAGTGGTGACACTATTAGGAAGATTGGCCTTAACATAGAAGTGCCCGGAAAACACCCTAAAGGGCGGCCGAAACAGTGTTGGCTTGATACGTTGCATGTGGACCTGAAGGTTGCTGGTATCCATCCCGATCAAGCATTTGATCGCGTAAATTGGCGTCACCACACCACAATAGCGGACCCCGCCTCAAAGCAGGACAAATGCTGAAGAAGGAGAAGAAGAATAAGAAGACCGTGTTTCCGCGCCTATCAGCTTCGATATCCCATTTACCTTTGTTCACTTTCCCTGCACATACTCGCTCATTCTTTCCGTCATCTTCCGCTTGCGGGTCGACTTCCTCAACCCGTCGGAACTGCTATGGACATCTTCTCCCACATTTTGCCTCTGGACTTCTTTCGTGATTCTTTCTGGTGGAATTTCTGGCGCAATAATACCATGGGAGAGGAGCCCATAGGCTTCGACGGACTTAAGCGCAGCAGTCGGATGTGGTGACGTGGAATTTCCCACATTTATTTATTTATTTATTTATTTACCAGCCGTCCGTGCGGCCTCTCGGCCGCACCGACGGCTTTTTGACGGCTTCGCCGTGGCAATAACTTCTCATCATCAATTGTAGCTGACACCCTTTTTATGTTTTTTTTCAGGAAGAACATCTTAACTACGTCGATTAGGGCAATTTAGAGAAAAAAGCGAAAAATGGACGACATCCACAAAAACGCTTATTTGCCCAATATCGATTGATGGCGATCGACAGTTCAAAAACGAACTTCAGATTCGTGTTCAGCGACCTCGATTACCCCCACGGCTAAAGTTTCGTGCCGCTTGAACGTCATCCTCAAAAAATCGATAATATCGATCGATATCGATTGCCTCCCCTGTTGTGAACGCCTCCCGTCGATGATCATGTAAATGCCCAGGCACGGTCGCCGACGTGTTCGGCACGTCCACGGCATCGCCAGGCACGGCTGCCAAAGTGTTCGGCTACTCAGTGCCCCCATTCCAGTTGTGACGGAAACACGCACGCACACACACACACACGCTTGCTCCTTTATATATAGTAGGATTACGTCGCGACAGGCGTGCTTGTATGGGAATGCAACTAAATCAAACATGAATTTGCATAACAGAGTAGAACCAAAATAAAAACAAGCATTTCGAGAACAGAGTAAAGCCTTAGCTGATCTAGCATGAAACAGCCTAACCAAAGAAACAACCTAACCTAAGCTTGAACACAAACCAGAGCAAAACATAACAACAGAACCATTCTGAGCCTAAAACACTAAAAAAAACATCCGACCACTGGTGAATAAAGGTTATGAAGCACCATCCTACTTCAACCCAGGACTTTCGTTCGTTGCTGTTCATGATGCTCGTGCCGCAATTGAAAAAAGATATATCCTAAAAATAAAAATAAATTTGCTATAACTCACTTAGAGACTATAAAATGGAGGCCATTGAGAAAGGCCCCGATGAAGCAGCAGAACCAGGAGCCTTTAAAGATTGACCCAGCCACCCGGATATTATAGTCATACGATGCCCTTCAAGAGATAAAGAGATTTCAGAACTTCCTGAGCACGCATCACCGAGCGGGCTCCGTATCTCAGGAGCCACATTATACTGGCACGCACCACGGGTGACGGTCAGCAGGTATCATGTCTATCCGAGCGCAATGAAGATCTGCTGGGTTTACAAATGCTCTGTAGGCCAGATACGAAGTAACGCAGGGCAATTGGCTGAAGAATCTAGCTTAACCTTATTGGCTGGAATATGGAGGGAAATTGAAAACCTTAATAATAATACATTAAACAGCGGCCAACAAAGACAATCTTATACCTTTTTTATTCTTTTCAGTAAGAGGCCGGCTGCTTCAAAACCTCTTTATGACCGAAAAATTGGGGAAATATTGAAAGAACAAAAACGCAAGCTAGTAGTCAAATAAAACGTTTGTACAAAGCGTTCAGCCTCTCCCTTAGAGTTATGGTGGGTATGGTATGGGTATCTACCACCATATGCTCAGGCAACCCCTGGATGCAAAATACGTCTTTCAATTTCTTTATTGTCTTTTCTGCCGTGGTAGTATTCATTTCAATCACCTCCGGCCATTTAGATCTTGCGTCGACCAAAGTAAGCCACATCTTACCCCCCCCCCCTTCACGTTGTTTCGGCAAAGTCCAGATATAACCTTTGCCATACTTTTTGAAGTGGCGTCCTTATAGGGTCATTACCGAACGCGGCACATATTTCGCATGATTGTGCCATTAACCTTGTATCCCGGTCTACTTCTGGGTACCACATATTTTGCCTCTAAAGCAGTCATTCTATTCCGTCTGAAATGGCTAGTGTGCAATATTTTAAGTAGGTTTCGTTGGAATTTCTTGGGAATCATTGGACCGCTGGTGCTGAGCTGACCAGCTGCACTGCAAGGCTCACTAGAATCGCTACGACGATCATTGCGTGATGACGGAAGGGGAGGGAAGGGCTTCCGGAGATGGTCACCAGGGCGCTGTTGGTGCGCTTTATAGCGCAAGAAAACTACTATAGCCGGGGTGAAGACTAATCGTAAGTTGTGCGTTGAAACGCGAGGGATAAACGGCTCGTAGCTGCGACAAAAAACGATATCATCTCATTTTCAATAGCGTTTGTCCCACTTGATGGCGGGTCCGCTCTTCTGGTCTAATGACGTCACTTCTCCCGATCAAACGCTTGATCGGGGTGAACATGAAGTCCATATGCAACGTATCTAGCCAACGTTGCTTCGGGCGCTTCTGGGCCGTTTTCCAGGGACTTCAGGCCAATCTTACACACGGTGTCATCGTTAGCGCGAAGGACGTGGCCATACCATCGTAGATGTGCTTCGCGCAACTTGTCAGCTATCGAGGCGACACCGAACTTTTGTCGCATGGTTTCATTGCGAACGCGGTCCAATCGCGTTATTCTAGCCGTCCATCTTAGCATTTGCGTCTCCATTACACTGAGGCGACTTTCAATTTCCTTCGTCACGGGCCAGCACTCAGCATCGTACGTCGCTACTGGGCGGACGACTGCTCTATACACCTTTGACTTGAGGTATTCAGGTATTGTCTTGTCGCAAAGCACCCTAATCAACGAACGCCATTTGGACCAGGCTGCCTCACACGCGCGTTCACCTCCAACTTTAGACTGCCATCGGACGTGACTGTTGATCCAAGATACTTGAAAGATGTAACTTGTGAGAGCTGAGTACCATTGATCTTAATAGATCCGTGCTCATTCACATCCGTCGTCAAGTATTCCGTCTTTTTGACGTTTAGCTTGAGTCCGAACAATGCTAAGCGATCGCACCACGCCTGTGCCTGTCGCTCGAGATCTGCTTTGTCTTCGCATGCAAGCATGACGTCGTCGGCATACAGCAGCGTCCAAGGAGCTGCCCTTTGGAGATCGCGTGTGATTGCATCCATGACGATCACGAAGAGCAGTGGGGAGAGCGCAGATCCCTGGTGCACTCCGACAGAGATTGGAAACTCCATCGAGGTGCCCGCTGGTGCTCGCACTCGGCTTATTGGGCACGAGTAGAGGATGCGCACCCACTCAAGAAGCTCTTCAGGAATACCATGTCGTGCAACGCGTACCATATCACTTCCCGCGGAACGCGGTCGAAGGCCTTCTCCAAGTCCAGGAAGGCGAAATGCACCGGTTTCTGTTTCTCGCGGTGCTTCTCTAGCAGAAGACAAACGGCGTGTATGGCATCAACCGTTCCACAGCCGGTAAAGAAACCACACTGATTATTGGAAAGCTGAACGACATCCCGAATACGTCCATCGACAATTCGCTCAAAGACTTTCATGGTGTGCGAAAGAAGGCGAATTGGACGGTAACTAGCACAGTCTGCAGAACTTCCCTTCTTCTTCCAAATCGGAATAGTCGTGCTTTGCTGCCAACCCTCAGGCACTTTCTTCTCAGCAACAACCTGATTGAAAAACTCTGTCAGCCAGTCAGCAGGCCACCAGCCCTTCGACTTCCACTGGTCGGCCGGCAGGTCATCTGGACCATGGCTTTGCCTGACTTCATCTTCCTCAGGGCTGCTTCAGTTTCGCTCACTGTGATCTTCTGAATGGGACCGTATACAGGTGATGCAAAAGGAACAGCAGGATGTTCAAATTCTACGTTCGGAATTTCCTCGAAGTATTTGCGCCATCTCTTCACAGCCCTCTTACGATCCATCAATCGATCCACAATGACCGTTCTCGTTGTTAATGCAAAAAAAACTTCTCGAAAAAAAATGATATGCCGCTTGCAATAACTCCCTATCACTTGCCATCGGCCATCTTTTGCTCACATTTCCTTGATTTTTGTGTCCCTTGATTCGAATCTTCAAAAGGTTGGCTTCTGAAGAATCTCATCCGTTTAAGGTAGCTCCCAACGTCGCCACGTGCGAAAGTGACAACTATAAATGCCTCCCGTCTAGCAGCTGTTCTTATCTACGCATCTTGAAGTACGCAGCGACAAGTCAATAGGTCTTATAGCCGTCAGTGAGCCAATGGCTGCATCCCACAGTTGTTGTCATGAGTGACTGCTAAGATATCCCGTCAAATATTCGGTTCCTTTAATCGATTTCAATCAATCTATCGATTTGCAGACTCAACGCAGAGTCACGGTGCGATGCGACGACTTCTCCGTGGACACCTGCAGTGGTTTCGTGGCCATCAATCATGCGGACAAGGCGATCATGTTGGCCTTCAGGTAGGCGTCCTACTTCTTCAGGAGTTGCTCTCTAGCTGAAGAAGGTGTTCTTGCGTTTCAGAGGGACAATAGGCTCCACGCAGATGATTGTCGAGTCCGAGGAGACAGTGTTTGACGAGATGGTAAGGGGGAGGTGTCGTTAAGGAGATAGTAGAGCCACCAAGCCGAGTTTTTAGGTGACATGGGTGGCCGGCGGCACGGTGTCCAAGTACTTCTTCAACGCCTTCACAGCTGTCTGGTCAGCCGGTATAAAGGACGACTTTCTCACGCTGAAGAGCAAATATCCGAGCTACGAGCTATGGGTGGGTCGTTTTCTGTTGGATTTTATTTTCTCATGGGTAGGGAATGATCAGCGACCATGAGCGAACACCGACCACCGATTTCGCTTGATCCGCCCACAAGAATTCGGGCAAAAATCGATAAATCCATCGATAGTAGTCATCCGATCGATACTGCCCATTTAGTTTGGTGATCGATGAGCTATTCTGCCATTGCTACAGACGGATAAACAGACAGACGGACGGATTATCTGTTTTGTGTAGCAGCATCTGTCTCACTTTCAGGTCGTCGGCCATTCATTGGGTGGATCGATGGCTTCGTTGGCGGCGTCGTACATCGAGAAGATGAAGCTGTTCGACGGCAACCTCATCAAGCTGGTCACCTTCGGTCAGCCGCGAACCGGCGACAAGGACTTCGCCGCGGCTCACGAGGCCCAGGTAACGTATAGAGATGCCGATGCGTGAGCGGTAGTCATCAGCGCTCGCTTCAGATTCCGTACACGTTCCGAGTGACGCATGCTCACGACGTGATTCCGCACTCGCCAGCGAAAGGCCTGAGGAATTACTACCATCATAAATCGGAGGCGAGAGGACCGTCTTCCCTGACGTTAGTTTCTTCAATTTCTGAAGACGTCATGCTTCCAGGCGTTCTACAACAACGACATGTCGAAGCCCGACTTCGTCGTCTGCAACGAAGGAGAGAGTAATCAGTGCAGCGATCAATATGTCGACTTGTCGTTCAACGATCATCATCGATACTTCAACGTCTACATCATGCGATGGGGCGTCGCCGGATGCACTGGCGATCCTGTGAATCCGCCTTTCAGTTGATGAATCTTTGAGATATTGCCGAAATCACGAAACGAGTAAACACAGCCGTTAAAAATCAGAATCTCAACATAATAAATTATTCTCGTCGTCGCTTTGTATTGGGGGATGTGATAGCAGAAGACAGTTCACACTCGTAAATGTGCTTCGCTCAGAATTCTGTCGATTTAATAAAGGACGAGCAGTCAGTCTGTCAAGTGGCCGCGCCCAATTTACAGGATAGGGCTTCGGTTCATGGCCCGGATTCATGAATGCAGCCGGCGGTGAATCCTCCCCGATTTACCTCGACGGCTACTTACGGGAAACCTACCTCTGTTTCTGATTCATGACAGCTAAAGCAAGGGTTTTGCTTCTCTGCTAATTTCTGACCCATTTCTCCACTTCCCATATCAAGGCCCTGTCGAGTATTGACTCGGTGGTGAGTTGGCAACGGACCAGGGGCGTTGCATTGGGTCAGAAATTAGCAGGGGAGCAGAACCGTTGCCTTTCTGGTAAATGTTCTCGGACGCGCTAGCTAGGTAGCATTTACATCGGAACTTATCGCTGATTCTTCCCGCCGCAGGTTCATGAATCGCGAGTAACTGGAGAGCGGCGGTAGATTGTACACTTACCGGCCGGTAAGTCGTTCATGAATCGCGGCCCTGGGCTCGGATTCATGGACGCGGCCGGAGGTAAATAGTACTCCGATTTACTTCGACGGCCACTGATCCGTCACTTTCCGAGAACTTACCTCTGTTTCTGATTCATGACAGCCAAAACAAAGGGAGCAAAGGTTTTGCTCTGCTGTCAAGAAGGCTTGCATTGGGTCAGAAATGAGCTGCAGAGCAAAGCACCTGCTATGAAGGTAAATGTTTCCCCGACGCGTTGGCGAGGTCGAGGAATATGTACGTCACGATGGACGATACAGGACAGCATCCTATTATAATGATAACAAAGAAATAGTGTTTGCCTCGGGACGTACCTCTGGCTTTCCCCGCCGCGCGTTCATGAATCGCGGGTAAGTTGGGAGTTGGGGCTGCGCTGGATTCCACACTGACCGGTATGGATGACTTCTGGGCCCGTTCATGAATCTGGGCCCAGAAGTCATCCATAGCGATTGATACTGACCTGTCAAAAAGAATGTTGAGCCAGATGTGTCCTACGAACTAGCTGTTGTCACGGTATAGTGGCCACAGCCTCTGTAAACCACGCCCCGCTTGGGGCGGAAGGTTGGCAGTCTTCCCGACTGCATACTTGGTATATGGTTGTTGTACATAAAATAAGCTAATAATAAAGGTTCGTAAAACCTCACTCCCATCTTAGGCAGGAGCAGGACTTTGAGGTCCCAGGGAGATCCTTTCTTTCCAAGAGAAGTTATCGGTAGGGGCCCTGTTTTGACGGCCATCAAAAGGTGTTTATACTTCGAGATATACACACTCGTACGCACATTGCACATTTTTCACGGAGCATGATGGCATGATTTTTTGTGCAGAACACGACTTTCTATCGTTTCCTCTTCTTCGTTTGTCTTGATCGTGGCGCATGAACGAGCCAGAGAATGTAACGTAACAGCTTTTTTCAAAGAATTACTATCCTTCAAGCTTTTCAAAACAATTGAATTATTAGGGTGTCCCATAATTTTCTGGGCTATCATACCATCTTTATTAAAAGTTATTACAACAAGATAATGATCAAGGGTATTCAATCGATATATTCTCCTTCTGTGGCCACAATCTTTCTCGAACGATTGGGCAGAGAGTTTGTTGCATTCTACCAGAAAGAAGTAGGCCTGCTGCTGATCCATTCGTCGATCGCGCACTGAACCTCTTGACGTTGCGAGCATCGTTTGTTCATGGAAAAAGGAGCAAGACCTCTAAATGCAGCATAGCCACAAGGGCTGATATCTGGTGAATACGCGGGATGTGCCGCTATTTAGATAGACTCCTTCCCCACCGTCTGCTGCGTTCGTTTCACTCGATGCGGTCGTGCATTATCCACTAACAAGAATAGTACTGAATCTCGGGTACTTCTCAAGCAGCTTACGCTTCGTTTCCAGCATATCCTAATGAACAAGTCTGCTGTAATCGCCTGTCAATCCGGCAAAAGCGAGTAGTGCAGGACTTCCCGACTTGTGAACCAAAATGAAAGCAAAATCTTCTTCCCATGCGGGACGCATTCGGAATTCGTTCTGGTCTTGTATGCTTCAAAAGCTACTGGATCACCCATGTGGTGTTATCGTACATGCACCACTTCTCGTCGTGTGCCACAATCGTGCTCAACCAC
Organism: Heligmosomoides polygyrus polygyrus; assembly: GCA_947396885.1. Classification (NCBI taxonomy): domain Eukaryota; kingdom Metazoa; phylum Nematoda; class Chromadorea; order Rhabditida; family Heligmosomidae; genus Heligmosomoides; species Heligmosomoides polygyrus. The sequence goes on from CANDYH010000028.1 coordinate 29,813, forward strand.
GCAGTCGTTCTTGCGCGATTGAGATTATTCTGACAGGTGACCACTCTGAGACGAGTCAGTGCATGCGGGATCCATCCTGGCAAGACTGCCCTTCTTCCGCTTTGTTTCAGGTAACGATGAACAGTGCCACGTGGAGCATTGATAGCCTTAGATATCGTCCTTACGCTTTTGGCAGGCTGCCTCCTGACTGCTGCAAGCTCTCGTCGTTCATTCGGTCCGATCGCTCTTTCAGTATGCTTCTTGTCCGTAATGCTGTACATTCCCTTCCGGAAACGATTGAGCCAAGTTTCACACGAGAACTTTCTGCAGACATCTGGACCTAACAAAGCAACGATAGCTTTGTGAGCAGCGTACGCAGACTGTCCAGAACGGAAGTGATGAAGAAGCAAGTCGTGATACGTCGATTTCTGCTTCATTTTTGAGAAATTGCCAAAATGCGGGCAGCAGGCCGATAGAGGTAAGCGATATGCTATTGCGAAAGATATTCGAATCGCCTTGCTGTGCCAAGAGAACATCCCGTTTGGATCTTGTATAAAGAAGTTATAACGCGCCAAACACTTATGGTTCAAATAGCCCAGAAAATTATGGGACACCCTAATAGTTACAACTCTTGAGTGTTTTTTCATGATAGAAATGAATCTGAAGGTTCTATCGGTTTGAATTCATTCTTGCATAGTTCAACTGCTATACCGTACAAGCTCAGTTACAATATGGCTACACAAAGGTTGAAATCGTTTACTTTATGCTACAATTTCTTCTAAATGATGCTTTTTACTCCAATTATCGATTGAAAGTACGATAATCGCATTAAGTTTTGAAGCGAACATCGTATTTTTTTGACCTGGCTAGTTCAAGAACACTAACATCCTGTTCATACTTGGCAACGGCGGCGAGAAGAGCAGCAAGGGCGCCCGGAAAGTTTGAACAGAGCGAAGGTACCGAAAAGGGCGACAAGAGCGACAGGTGCGACTGGGACGACGGACGTGGTGCGATGTACTCTTAACCAATGCAAACCCATAACCTAATGCAGAAAAGAATAAGGACTTGCACAAGGCAGTAATAAACAGTGCAGAGAAACGAAGAGCTCAATGGCTGGTAGAAATGGTGGGAACATTTCTGTAGAGGGAGCAGTCGATTCCTGTAGAGTAAGCAGTTAATGAAATGAATGCACCGCACAAAGGAAACAAGTACTAGTCGTGTACAGTTAATGATATAAGGTGAATAAGATAGCAGTGGTACAGCCATCAGAAGTGTTCTAGGAAAACTCTTGAGATGTGCATTAAGAGTTTTCCTAGAACGAATGATCAGATGAACCTATCGTGCGCTCACGCAACAAGACAGAATACTAATACTAATACTTTATCGGTAACGAGAACATAACAATCATGAGGAAGAAGCCAAACAGAGAAAAATCAAAACCGACAAAAGAAGAGGCGAAAATTCAAACAAAGAACGGAACTAAGGTCAAAATGAACGCTAAGAACACAACTGGAATACAAGTGCCAGCATCGGACCAGGTTATACTAAGCCTTAAATGATAAAGGATAAGGATAAAGGACGGCGTTACTCAATCCCTTTTGGGATGCGCCAGCGCATTCTACTTCTACGGGATGTCGTGGAGGCGACATGAATGCGTATTTGGCCATACAATGACTTGCGGTGGCCAGCCGATGAACAAGTCAGCGCTTTATCCTTCCCAGACAAGTCTGGTACCAATTCACCGACCCCGGAGGGATGGAAGGCTTGGTTGGCCTGGGCGGGAAATCCGAACCAGGAACCTGGTATCGGGTGCACGCGACAGTCGCGCCTCCTCCGACTGCGCTACACGCGCCCTAGGCGCTACAAGCCTTAAATGATAAGCTGACAAAATGCCAAGGAGGAGGGGAAGTATGTAATACACGGATGTAGGAAAGACAGATGAAACCACTAGACTAGAAGAGGCAGTGCCCCCCCCCCCCGCCACTGCGAGTTTTGCTGCTGATGTCACGGATAAAGAGAGATACATATATAATGAGGTGCCCAGCTGTTCTAAGAGACATGCAAAGCAAGGCAACAAAAATGTAAATAAAAGCTATTGCTATAAAAGGAAGGGCACGTGTAAGCGCATGCAAAAGCTAGACAGCCGGACGGCTAGAGCAAGCGAGAACAAACGAGACAAGACAGAGAGTATGTAAAAGAAGGAAGAAAGAAAGACAGGTGAACCACTAGGCTAGAAGGGCAGTGCCCCACCAACACTTCGAGTTTCGGCAGCTGAACTCCGGACCAAATAGAGATCCACCTACATAACCATGGTGTCCAGCTGTTCCTCTGAACCATGCGAGCAAGGCAAGGAAGACGTAAAGTAATTGAATTCGTTATAAGAATCACTCGTGAACCGCATGATACAGGTAGACGGCCAGACAGTTAAGGAACCAAGCAAACAAAAAGGTTCAGGAGAGGGAATATATAAATGACCGAGGCATGAGAAGCAGGTCATTTATATATTCCCTCTATATATGAGAAGCAAGAAGCACTGAGCCAGAACGGCAGTGTCTGCCAACACTGCGAGTTTCAGCAGCTGAAACTCCGGATCAAATAAGATCCACCTATATAACCAAGGTGTCCAGCTGTTCCTCAGCCATGCGAACAAGGCAAGGAAGATGTAAAGTAGTTGCAATGACTACAAGAAGCGCACGTGAAACCACATGCTATAGCTAGACGGCCAGACAGTTAAAGCACGCAAGACAACAGTTGACATTCTGTTAATCTGACATATGCAGGGAATGCAAACGCAAAAAAAAAAAACAAAAAAAACAATAGAATGTGCAATAAGAAAAGAATACAAGAGAATTAGGAGGAGGGAGGGACATCAGAGCGTTGGTAGATGTAAAGAAAAAAGGGGGGGGGAAGGGACAAAACATTCAACATCAAGGCTCAAAACTAGCGCTAGAATTTCAGAATGTAATTCAGCAGCAACAAACGCCAGTAGACGGAGCAGCCGAGGGCGCTACGAAGCGAAGCACACACGAGGGACCGAACATAGACAGACCGCAACTGTGAACCTGCAAGGACAGAGAAGAATGAAAAAACACTGACAGAAGAAGAGTAATGAACACTAAACATTACCTGAAAGGAATCCAGTAGAAAAGAGAAAAACTGACAACAGTTGATTGGAATTTGAAGCAAAACGAGGCAGAAACCAAACATTTAGAGATCCGCCTGCCAATGATTGCCTCAGTAAATAAAGAGAGAGGGAGCAGACTGGAAACCTGAAGTTTTTTTATAGATAAAAAGTGACGGGCTCAGATTATTCCAACGAAGTACAACTCGGTTAAGGAAGGACCCGTGCAACGCTTGGCTATCACACCTAGGGGAACTGAGCCTAAATGGCTGACCTCTCACCACGCTACCGCGTGGAGTAGTTCGAGTTCGATGTCAATTTCACCGTTAGTCATTCATACATAGGAGTAAGATCGGAAACAACCCTGCGGTCTTCAAGAGTTAAGGAATTTAGAAGGCGCAACTTTGCTCCATATGGAACTCTAGGCTTACCAGCCCTCAAAAAATGCGGTAGGTAGAAGTCTTCTGAACCTGCTCGATCTTATCTTTGAGAAAAAATTGTATGGTGACCATAATGGAGAGCCGTATTCAAGAATAGGTCGGACGTAAGTAGTAAAGTCACGAAAAAGGAGGCAAATGTTCCGAGAATGGAACGCTCTCAGGATGTGAAAGACAACTGTTTTATCCATTGAGATATCAAGTTCCCACTTTCTTGCCCAATCGTAAACGGCGCAGAGCGGCAGAATCGTTTCAACAAACGGAAAGGAAAGCGGCCTGAAATCGTAGCGTAGTTGCTTACGTGAGACAAAAGATGTTAGAATCAAAAAACACCCCTCTGTTATGAAAAGCCTTCAAGTTGTCGACTGAAGCTAGCTGGAGATGGTGACATAAGTAACTACGCTGGAAGCTGGTTCCATGTTCGTGTCACTCGGCACCAAAAGGATTCTGCATGAAGCTGCGGGCGGGCTCTTCCTGGAGGTAGTCGAAAATGGCGACCTCTTGTTCTAATGACAAACTGCTGCATTATTAGTAGGGACTCACAGCTAAACTCAACATATTCCATAAGCAGCTTAAATATTGCCTTATGGTCGTTATGTAAGGTATCTACTCAGCGTTGTCAAAATCTTGCTCGATTCCTTCTATCCTGAACACCTGGGAACACACAGGTCTTTACGGAACGGACTCTTCGCTATCACTCAGTACGTGAAAGAACCAGCTTAGGCTAATCCCGCCCATCTTGTTTAACGGCAGCGATGCCGAAACGTTGCCGCATGTGGTGGTTGCAGATGGCCTTTCGCATGATGCTTAAACTCCAACGCAGCATCTTTTCTACATGACATCTAGTCGACGCTCGGCTTCCTTTGTCGCACAGACCAACATTCAGATCGGTGCCGTGAGTCGAACTACTCTGCAGTACATATTTGGCTTCAACTGTGACTCTGGCTTTATGGTCACAAAGTAATCCGGTGGTGCTTCTCCACTTGAGCCGTGCGCAGTTTGCGGTGGTTGATCTCGTGAATAAAACCTCCGTCGCTGGTAACTGCTGCGCTCGCGTATTTGAAATCGCCATCACCTGGCAACTCGACACCTTCACGTATAATCAAATCCCTGTCTTTCTCAGCGATCGACGTGTTCTCCGTTTTCTTTCCATTAAGAAGTAATTCCAAACGCTGCGAGTCGATCACTCCAGGCCTGCACGTGATTCTGCAAGTCCATTCCGATTTCAGAGACAATCATCAAACCCACAACGGCAGCGCACGGCTGTCGAACATCTCTCGTGACGACGTCCGCAACGAGGGCGACTACAAATCGTGGCAGTGCAGAGATTATCCACACAGCTTATGCGAGGACAAAATGCATGCTGTTGCCTGGGGCAGTCTCAGGCAATGCTATCCGAAATTTCGTGCGCGAAAAAATTCGGTCGGTCCGAAACGACGGACACGCGCAAAAACGCAAGGCGTGAATATACGTGGGTGCTGAATGCATATGAAACACATTATTGCTGATCACGTCGACCATGAATAACATAGAATTCTCAGTACACTCGGAATTTAGCAATATAAATGTTCCGCGGACTATTCTGCATTTCGTACGCTCTTGGAGAAGGGCTGCCTGGTCATCGTTTGTTGAAAATGCCTTTCCTAATCGGAGTAACTTCTTTTTAATCACAATTATCTCCTTCTTTGGTCTCATCTCCACCACTTTCCATCTTTTTGCATCGATCCAGTCCCTGACGGTAGGCGTTTGTGAACGTATCACTTTTCTCCAACGATAATCTCAGGTACAGCACGGAACAACGGAGCAGGTTGTCCAACTGCTAATCTCACTGAAAAACCGCCTCTCTCATACATGTGTGCATCTACATGCCACTGCCATTACTTAACGTGGTCGCAGTCCTTGACTCCTTTGAGTCCCGCATGTCCCATGTCGAGAGCCAATTCGTAGACGAGCTACTATGATCTTACTTCATTGCTGTATGGGTGCAATCCTATGGGACGTCCACCTCTGTACGGTAAACTGAAACAAAACCTGTAACAAATTCGATATCCAAATACAAACCCCCTCGAGCCCTTTGAAGCTATAGAGATTAAGATTAAGAAATCACACAATAAAAGTAAAGATACCGTTTAAAAGGGCAACTGCACCGCAAGCGGTCAAGGATCACCTCCGCGTATCGCCCCACGGTGAATCAGTCGAGGCGCACGCAATCGGTAGCGCTGGAAGTTATGCGAAAATTAATCGCTGGAGCCTTCACATTTTTTAACTGAATTTTTTAGGGTGTGTAGGATATTGTTTTGAATAATCTGGCCTTTAATCCACACTTTTTTCGTGTCTGATAGAGGAAACCCTCCAATTTCGGGCAGCTTCTAACATCTACTGGGCGTCTTATACCGCCTTATATCCATGAAAAACGTCACATACATATAATTCACTGTCACACAGGTGCTGGTCTCGACTACGAACGTGGCATTAGAAGGGTAGGTTTGATCGCAGGAGCTGTCTGCATCTTGCTGCTCTTCATTTTCTATGCGGGAACGGAACTGAGCCCTGGCCGCGTTATAACGGGAGCCATTTTGAACGCAGACATCCTCTTGGACCCGCGCTATAAGGGAGTAGTGTTGTATCCGACGCGTCTTAAGCGAAGTTGATTTGTATTGGCGTAAAGGTAAGCTGGCCGGGCCAGAGAAAATCAACGTTATACCGAAAGTCGAGTCTTATTTATTTATTTATTTGTTATCCTTATAATAGGATGCTGTCCTGTATTGTCCATCGTGACGTAGTCGAAACGGTGTTAGTCACCGAATGTATAGAGATGGTAAAATAGATACGTTTAAATATTTATGTAGTAGGTAGTGTATAGTCGCTTGTGGAGTATATAGAAAAGGATGTAGTATAGAACAGAGATATGCGAAGGAACCAAATAAAAAAGGATAAAGGATGGCGTTACTCAACCCCTTTTGGAATGCGCCACGCATTCTACTTCTACGGGATGTCGTGGAGGCGATTTGAATGCGAATTTGGCCATACAATGACTTGCGGTGGCCAGCCGATGAACAAGTCTCCGCTCTATCCATCCCAGACAAGTCTGGTACTAATTCACCGACCTCGGACTGATGGAAGGCTTGGTTGGCCTGAGCGGGAAATCTGAACCAGGAACCTGGTATCGGGTGAACGCGACAGCCAGCGCCTCCTCCGACTGCGCTACACGCGCCCCGAAAGGACCAAATAGGCGATTCAATTGCTTATATAGGTATGGTGCGGCGTGACCAGGATTTTTTTATATTCGGAATAGTAAAAATATTTCTGAACGAGTTTTGTTTGATTGAGCACCATGGATGTCTCCCCCTCAGCCTAATGCCTGAGTTATACTCCCGCGGGAGCATTAGTGGACGGGCGGGAATCGCGCCGAGGTCCCTCACCTGGCCAATCGTCGCGCTCCGCCACGCCCGCCGTCCGCGTGCACTTTTCGTCCGCGGACGTTCCGCGGATGCTCCCGCGGGAGTATAATGCCTATGTTATACTTCGGCGACGCGTCGCCGACGTCGGCGACGCTATGCTGTAGGGGCTGCTACGCACTGCGTAGCAGCCCGCACATCACAGCGTCGCCGGCGACGTCGCCGAGAGCTCCGCAGGGGGTGTTATACTTCCGCCGCCGACGACGTCAGCGCCACCGACGTCGCCGAGTCATCCAAGGGTGGCAGAAAATGCGCTCCGATGGAGTGTTATGACTGTGGGTTGGTTCTTCGTTCCCGGAACTGCCATCATCACCACCGTACTTCGAATCACGAAATCGAGAAGTGTTAAAGACACCGTCCTACGAACATATAAAGCACAATTGATTAAAACACTGAGTGTTTGGGAGGGAGTGGGACCCTAAACCTTAGCTCCCCTTCAATTTGTCACTTTTCTTCCTTTTTGTGTCCTTCTCAGCCGTTCTGTTCGCATTTTCTAGGCCTATTTGCTTCCGTGTAGAGCAAGTAATACTAAATAAAACTGTGTAGAAAATAAGTAGTGTTTCTTTGCGTTCTCAAATGGTAATGCAAACCTCTGCAAAGAGCTTTTTCGAGATAGAATTCTTACTAATTGAGAGTTAAATTTTCTTTTGAACTTCGAGAATTCCGCGTAAATTTAATTTAAATACGATTTAACGAAAAAGGTCTTTGCTAAACCGACGCTTTTTTGACGTATGATCGGGATAGACTGCGCCATGCACTCGTCTTATCTTGCATTTTACAACCTATTGATAGTGTTTCGCTTGAATACTTCCTATAATCTCTTTACAAAGTGACCGTATCTTTTGATTTGTGCTTCTTTTAAAGTTTAAAACTAAAAACACACTATGCCTTGCGAAAAATACAGAGTATCCTAAAAATACAGGTACTTTTGAATGGTTCTAACATTGCTACTAGTGAAACCTTTGAACACTTATCCATCCTTCTAAAAGCAGATTAACAATGGTTGAGCAGACTGCCGTACATACAGAACAAAAAATCATCATCAAGTCTTGAAGCATTAAGAAGAAATAAGAATTAAAATTTCTTTTGAAGATTAAGAAAAGCTCAAAATGTATGCAAATTCGAGGCAGATGTGATCAATTAGCCTTTCTATGGGCAGACTGGTTACCAAATGATGACATTGAAAACCCTCTCCGATGCTAAAAATGCGCTCCGATGCTCTCCTGTCAACGTCGTCCCCGACGCCGCCACAGAAACAGTTGACGACGTCGCCGACGTCGACCACGTGTCTGTGGCGACGTCGGCGACCTCTGTGGCGCCGTCGACGACGTCGGTGGTGACGTCAGCGTCGGCGACGTCGGTGACGGGCTGTCGGTGACGGGTCGCAGCGTCGGCGACGCGTCGCCGAAGTATAACATAGGCCTAACATAGCCCTAAGAGGTAGGGGTGTGCGTTCGTTAGTGGAAGTTTCCAGTACAAGGTGCGCACAAATTACCTGCACAATAATATCACAGTGTAACTTCTACAAAAATGCGAATTTGACAGCGAAACTTAAAACATGGCAACGTTTTTCTCTTTATAACAGAAACAAATCAGATCATTCGAAATCAGATTATTCCTTTCATACGAACACAAGTCCTCAGACGAGTGATGAACGCTTCACACGTGACACGAAGGTAGTCGTCGCTCATTTCATGCCACGCTTTCGTCAGCGAATCTTTCAGAGCCACCAAGCTTGCGTGTTAGGTAGAGCAGACCTTGCTCAATAACTGTCCAGACTGGGAAGTTAAAGGGGTTTAAATCCGATGAGTTCGAAGACTAGTTCACATGAGCAATAAAGTCCGGGAGTCCACGTTTGCACCGCTTTTGTATCGTCCTCGTCTTTTGAGCAGGCACAGAGTCCTCGTTGAAGCACCGGCTGTTATTTTCGAAGTGTACATCGGTTCTGGGTTACCATGCGTTCTCCAAAACTGTCTTCTGGTACTCGATCTTGTTAAATTTGACACCGGATTGGACACAAACCAAAGGAGACTTGCCGTTTGAAGTGATTGCACCCCAAACCTTAATTGAAGCAGGATGTGCTATTCTGCCGACCAATTTTCCTCCACGGATAGGAGCGTCAACTTTTCCCGGAATAATGATATCGTTTTGACGATTTACCACAGGTTCCAGCGTGAAAACTTTCTCATCAGAGAAAACGACTGCGCGGTGCCTACCATTCACAAACCGTTTCAGCAACTTCTTGTATTTTCGTAGTCGTAGGGCTTTCATTCTCTCAGTCAGCATGTGAATTTGTTGTGTACGATATGTCCACATTTTAAGTTTTTTCCTGACTACGATACCTAGCACTGGCCGCAGAAATACTGAGCTATTCAGCCATTTTTGGCAAGAAAGGGCAAGCATTATCACGAAGAACTCGCTCAAGAACTTTTTTGGTCATTTCCGGGGTTACAGTAGTCGAAATCCTACCTCTTTCAGTCCTCTTTGACAATGTCTAAAGCTCTTTGAATCGTTTTATAGCGCCATTTTTTGGACTGCATCAATGTCCAATACGATTTGGTGGTTCATAAATGGATCTACGATATTTATTCTGCATTTGATAAATTGATCACAGCATTATAACCGATATGATGTACATACGACGGCAATAATGTTGTCTTTATTGTAGTTTTTATTGCTTGTACTGTATTGTTTGTCTTGTTAGCGGGTCCGCCGGTGGAGTGAAGTCCAGTGGAGCGAAGTCGAGTGAAGTCGACTGAATCGTGGAGAAAGAGAAGTCGCTTTTCAGCCGAGGGGCCCGCTATTTATACCAACGAAAAGTGGGTGGTATTTATAGCGGTTTAGGCGGGCGGAGCAGCGGTTTAGGCTAGTTGTAGAGCGCTGTAAAGCTACTGTTGTAAACCATGACTCACGAACCACGGCCTGTTTGTGTGATTCATGAACCACTGTTCATGACAACCATACACTGTTCATCAAGGAACGTTGAGAACTTTGAAGATTCAACCTGCGCTGCGACCAGAAGGGTGCAAGTTGATGATAGTCGGTCGTTTCGGATTTGTCTTCTCCATCAGTGCTCAGCAAACATCCATGAGCTCAGACTTGGAATGCGCTTGGGTGTAATATAAATGGGTAATATATTCCAATATGAAGTCCTTCTAGTAGATGTCGACTACGCCATTCACTGTGCGGATTATTTATGCGTACCCTGTAAATAAGGATGATGAGACCTACTTGTAAGAATCTGTTTAGTTACCATCGACAGGACTCTATGGAATAACTGAAAGGGTAGTTACGTGAATTCATAATAATAGCGAGATATAGCTTGAAAGCGGTCAACCATTTGTTTTCCGACCTATCACTCCTTTGTGACTCCTATGCCCTGCTCGGACTCACTGTTTGTACTAACAACATCACTTTTGTACAACCGACGTGTACTGTGCTGATCTATCCGTTTCAACAGGCAGTATTCTGACTCAATGGGCTAGACAATAAATGGCCCGCCTAACGGCTTTCAAGTTTATTTTGTTTCAGCATCATGAAATGGTTCATTTTTGTCTTCCTGTTTGAGGCAATCGGAGCCGAGCTAGCCTTCTCATCAATGGAATGTGACAACACGAAGGTATATTGTTAGAGTGCATCAGTTTTTTCAAATGGACACGTTCAAGCGTCGTTTGAACTTAGGAATGGTTCAATATAGTCAAGACTTGTGTGACGTTGCTGCCTTTTTGGGAGGCCGAAAAGCTAAAAAACTAAATGCCCCATACAATCGTAATTTATACTTATATTTGAGGGATATCCTTGCCGATAAAGACTGGACACCATTGTCGTAATAGAAATGAATAACGGCACTGCATCGCGTTTACACCTCGCCGCTGTAAAACAAGTCATTTGACGAATGTTTGGGATACTGTATTGGGGAATCGTGCCGCGGAATGAACGGGCGCGATGATCAGCGTCTCAGCGCGATTTCGGAGAGCGGAGCGGCAATTGCGGCGCTCTTCAACATTGAACAAAATCAAAATTACTAAGTGGGCTCCATCGCACGCCCCTTCGGGGGCAGACATAACTCCAACGCCGCGCGAACCCCCCTGGCGTCGCGCACGGTGCGCGACGAAATTGGACGAGTTGTCGCGGTCCGATGCTTCCGAAGGCTAGAAAAGCTTCCTACAGGGACATGCGGCACGCCTTTGCATTATTTCAACGTTTCTTGGAGATGGTGCATGAATGTGGTTTCAATTGGACGATCAGCGACAGTTTATACAGGAATCCTGGTCATGTAGGTGATTTTTAGCGTCAGTATTTGTCACCTACGAATTCTTCGGTTAATTTTTACCCGTGATTATGGTTATACTACGGAAAAGGTCACTATCACCCATTCTCGGATAAGTTGTCCTACTGCAGACTGTTGCCTACAACATACTGTGGGATCTTAAGTTTCTTGCTAGAAATGTGGTCTGGGAGCTTAAGCACTGAGAACATTTCGTGCCCCGCGGCTAACCATGATTCACTGAGCGCACGTCCGCGTTTCAGCGCCGCGACGTCGCTTCGCCCGCTATTCGAAGCAGCTGTACAGCAAACACCATGAGTAATGCAATTATTGCTAGTTCATAAAGCCATAAGCTCAAAGGTTTCCTGAATATAAGGGTCTATTTGTGCCGTGAGCTCATGCTATTCTTAACCATTTGATGTTGTTTCCTTACTTTCTTTTCAATGTTTTCTGTTGACGCTTTCTTTTTATTTCCTTCTACTGGTGTTGTTTCTTCTTTTTCACTAAGGTTTTATTGTCCTTGGGGGACATGAGCTATTTTCGTATTACTTACTAGGATAACTAGCTGTTTTAAACGCACCCTCCGTGTGTCCATAAATAAAATAATAAATAAAAATTATCAGCATCGGCACGCGATCAAGCTATCGCTCTTCATTGCTGAGCGATTTCCCATTGCTCCGTTTTAGCTCTTATTCTTCTTCACCATTCGCTTTGGTATTCATAGCACATTGTTCGTGGCCGAACTGCGCAAACCGAACACGCGGCATCACGACGACTCATCCTTGGCGGGACTCCCACCACAGTGGGGCGACGTGTGTCCCACTGCGATAGGAGGAAAGGACAGCACTGCGGTGCTGTGCCGCAGGACTCGGACACAGGCCTAACCAGGAGGCTATTTAAGCGGTAGGTCGGAACAGCTCAAGAACCGCTTGTGTATGGACAGAATAGCCTCTCTCTAGGAAACAGCAAAATGCAAATATCTCAACCCCAATACAACTCTGCGCAGAGGTGCGGAAGAAGGTATATGGGCCGTTGGCCGCGTTAGCGCTCGGCTTGCACGACAATGGCGGGCTCAAGTTGGCTGGAAACAGCGATCACGATTACAGCGATTACGCCACCTCTTTACCCACTGCGCCACCGCTGCTTGCTCGTCGCCGCTGTTTCCAGCCAATATGTGCCCGCCCTCCGCGTGCAGGCATAGGGCTAATGCTGCCAACGGCGGCCCAATTTCCGTCGTCTCTAACTCTGCGCAGAGTTGTATTGAGGTCGAGATATTTGCACTTTGTTGTTTCCCAGAGAGAGGCAATTCTGCCTATATACAATGCTTAGGCCGTTCCGACCTACCGTCGAGATAGTCTCCTGGTGAAGCTTTGTGCATGCGTTCTGTTGCCGCGACAGAATCGAGGTGATGAGCTTTGAGAAGAATCATTTTGATAGACAGCAATAGATCTGTGTCTGTCGCAAAGCTTTTAATAATAATCTCCAAGTTCTCTCTTCGTAAAACCTCGGCATTGTCTAGATGTTACGATTAGTTTTGTGCCGAACGAGGTTGTAAGGTGGATCAGTATTTATTTAGAGCAGCCTAACGTTTCGACCCGTTCGTCGTCTTCGGAGGCCCGCTGATCCACCGCTTGTGCGGAGCGACGCCGCCGTCGCAGTTAGTCGACAGATGATGGCTTTAAATAATGGTTTTATTACGTTGGTTACCTGCAAAGCACAGCATCAATATTACATCACGGCAGGTTGTACAGATAATAGTGCAGAAGTGGAGCTACAAATATCTCCGATTGTAGCCAATGGGACCAGCTACCTCTGGCCTTGAAAGACGGTACCTTGCCTAGATTCGACTGCTTCAGCGTATTCTCCATTACCTACCTGCGATATCCTTAAGCAATGTCCTGTGGATGTTACTCAATGATACTTATCTTAGAGTGTTCACCTAAGCAGGTTAAGTTATCAATCATTGCTATTTGCTCTCTAATGTATTACTATACATTCAAAGATGTGGACTCTAGTTGACTCTAGTTGGCTAGTCACAACAGACGCGAAGAAAAAAAATGTGGAGCTCTTAGTGCTTGTCGCTTGCTCGTCGCTCTGCTAGATAACGCGACGGCAATCTACACCGGACGAACGCTGAACACAACGCGCGGAGCAAGAAAGAATGCCATGCCGGCGATGGGTCCTGGAAGCCATCGCGCATGCTGGCTGCCTCTGTTGCGGTGGCCGTGGCGGAGTTCCTTTTGACTATTTGGATGCGAGCGGCGGAATGGCGATAAAATGTGCGCCGCGATGGCATTGCGGCGATGAAAGTATGTCCGTGGACTAGCATCCTTCGAGAATGCAAAGGGTGCGAGTTCAGGCCTCTCTTGGTGCAAGATTTTTGCTCGGAACTAAACAATCTGTAACACATATGATCATAGAGACGAAGAGGTTCACAGGAAATCAAAAAATGTGGTTTACTGGTAGTGGGTGGTCAGAAGGGCTCCAGAACATAATTCCAACACGACGTCGCGCGCTAGCCGCATGCGAGCTTGCGCCGCTGAAACATGGACGTGCGCTTGCTCGGTTAGCCGCGGAGCAAAAAATTTTGCCAGTGTTAAAGCAGCAATTGAACTATAGCAAGTGCGTTGGAGAAAGGTGATGGTCAAGGGTGGAACAAAGATAGAATTAAGGGAATAGCTATGGATTCGTGCTGTCTTTGAATCCTAGCAAAAGTATCACGTCTCAGCAATCCCTGAAAACTTCAGACGCTTGATAACAAGGACAACTGTTCAAGGAAAATTTGTAAAAAAAAATTCAGGAACTTAGGAGTACTTGCTTTCGAAACTTCTGCTTAATAATCCCGGCGCAGTTCTGGTCTCCAATTTTCCTCACCAGATCCTCGGCCGTTTCCGTTCACTAATTTGAAATAGATTGAGTCTCATTCCATCCGCACTTTGTTAACAAACGCTCCCACTTCAAGAAGAAATTTCCAAGAAGATCGCAAACTTACGAGTAATACACACTTTCGCGCACTTTCGGAAGCAGTCGGACCGCGACAACTCGTCCAATTTCGTCGCGCACCGCGCGCAACGCCGAGAAGGGTTCGCGCGGCGTTGGAGTTATGTTTGCTTCGGGTCAGGAAAGTTCATTGTGCTCTTCTCTGAGCGAAAACTGGTGAATGAAATAGGAATTTTGAAGTCTCTTACGTGGGACCAGCAGCACAGTGAAGCAGTGAGTCCAGGACATTACTCCAACGCGACGTGACGCGCTAGCCGCATGCGACGTCGCGGCGCTGAAACGCGGACGCGCGCTCGGTGACGCATGGATCGCAACGGAGCACGAAACTTTGCCAGTGTTCAAGCCTCTCAACTAGAAAAAAACGTCGAAGGGATATGACACCATCAAGAACCCGTGAAATAGACGTAAACATTAGAGGCTCTCTTGGGTCACTATCTTACTGTCTCCTTTATAGGATTATTCTCCATCTACTGATATTAACTCGATCGCACTTACTCCCTGACCCCTCATGACTTTTCCTCCGTTCATGTTGTAGTTCGAGTTTTATACAATACCAAAACCAACGGTTAACATATGCCCTAGTCTTTTCTTGTAGAGATAATCAATTATCAATTCAGAGATTGTGGAGTGGAGCATTCAAGTTTTTGCATCATTCCCCTAAGAGAAAACTACAATCACTTCCTTCAGAGATTTCTAGTTAATAACCACCACAACTCTTGCTTCTGATTTTTCTCACCATTTTTTTCGCCGTTTTCCTTCTTGAGACAGATTCAGTCTCATTCCACCCGCACTTTGTTAACACGTTGACGACAATGCGTTCCAAATTGGGACGCACCTTTTCGGTCGCGTCCGGCAATGCGTGCCAATTTAGGACACACCTCTAATAAAACTATTTCGAAACCACCGATTTGACTCAACTTCGCCTAGGGTGCCTTTTTGGGGTGCTGAATACGAATCTGACGCCCGTTTCTCCGAATACGGCGCGCTGTGGTAGGCGCAGGTAAATGAGGGTGATCAGTCTTCTCATTCTCGAAATAACAGGTAATAATTAAAGTGCACTCACATCAAATTTCTGATTTTTATGATGGAGTTCAGCACAAATTTTTATGGGTGTCAATTCCTGTTTAAAGGATAAAAGGATAAAGGACGGCGTTACTCAATCCCTTCTGGGATGCGCCAGCGCATTCTACTTCTACGGGATGTCGTGGAGGCGACATGAATGCGTATTTGGCCATACAATGACTTGCGGTGGCCAGCCGATGAACAAGTCAGCGCTTTATCCTTCCCAGACACGTCTGGTACCAATTCACCGACCCCGGAGGGATGGAAGGCTTGGTTAGCTTGGGCCGGAAATCCGAACCAGGAACCTGGTATCGGGTGCACGCGACAGTCGCGCCTCCTCCGACTGCGCTACACGCGCCCTAATACCTGTTTAACAACACAAAAATAATAGGTCGATTGTTACTGATTAATTTTAAGGGTTGAGGATCAATTGTTACCGGTTAATTTTGGGGCGCGATGTCGTGTCTCCCTTATTCCGAGAGCTACCATGCGCTCTGTGTGTGAGACATCAGACGTGTCTCATTCAACTGCTTTCCTTCTTCCACGCTAGCCAAAAACGCGTCCGACAGCTGTAAGCGCACACTTTCGCGCTATAGAAACGCAGTCAACAGTCGCCGGATAGTTTTGCGCTCTAGCGCACCTAGCAGCAAGACGCCTGTTTATACTTTCATCGCCGAGAGATGCGGTACCGATGTATAGTGGTCAAATTGATGGATCGCCTAGCTCGATCCATGTGGCCACTACACGTGGTATCGCTCGGAGTCGAAGTATAAACGGGCCTCATGGCATCATTTGCCGTCCCGGTCGGCAACAGTCGGACCGCGGCAACTCGTCCAATTTCGTCGCACCAGTGCGCGACGTCCTGGAGGTTCGCTCCTCCCGGAGTAGAGGGTAATGACTCTAATGTCGGAGATATCTTCATATGTTGCTTGCATCTGGACCATGATATCCTTTTTTTGTTCTGAGAGTCTTGTCCACATTGCACGAGATCCGAAAGTTTAGCGAATTGAAATCTTTCGGCTCATCCTCCAAGGCTGAAGGTGGACCCATCTGTTCACTTTTAAATCTTGGTTGTTTTCTTGTTTCTCCACGCTGAATACGTCCAAGGTCTCTTGGGTTTTTGATTTCCGCGGAGCAGAATGTTATTTAGGAACGCGCTTTTTCAGGTGCAACTGCGTAGTTTCGAGAGAGAGGAATGCGATAACGTAGAACTATAACCGTAATGATGTTTTTCTAAGCCTTGGTGAAATTGTTTGGACGAATGTGTTGTTGGGCTGAACTTAAAAGATGACGAGATTCATTGCGGTCGCAGTCAAGCTATTACGACTTTCATTGCTGCAACCAACAGAGTGCGCCTTACACAAAGGGCTAGATAGATTCCCTTCCTATGGCACAGAATACGAATGCGACCTGAAAATGCCATTTTCCAGCCTGTATACATCAACGGTGAAAACATACTGGGAACGGCAGTGTATTGCAATTACCCACAAGGAAGCGCTGATTTCAAACCAAAGCGAATAAGTCTTGAGGAATACAGGAAGACGGCGTAAGAAATGCAGGGAATCTCAGTGTTTAAGCGAAAGTGTTTTTTCTCGTATACGCATTCATTTAGGTTCCAAGAGGTTCCCGAAAGTGGAGAAGACGTTGACATCTTTTAATTCAGTCTGGCACCGTATTTCATGGTATGAAGTCATAACAGCATTACCTTCTGCAAACCACTGAAGAGAGATAATTTGAAACTAATTTGAATTTGAATTGTGGACTTGAAATAAAATTTTCAGTCTTTTTTAACTTTTCTGACCTGCTGAACGTTTGTTTGCCAATACTTCAGCACCACGCTGTTGTTGAGAAAAAGAAGGCTCACTATCAGTAAGGCAGCGCGACAAAGGGAGAGAGCCAGAAGAAATAGAGGACAACCAACCCAAAAAGCAAAATGTTTCCATAAAATATAAAATGCTTCACGTTAACTTGGTCATGGTTTGTATGGAGTCAAATTGCACGAAGATACCTGAAGAACTGTGCGGTGCTGCTACTTAGTGCCAATGAAGATGACTATCAGTTGTTTGTTTGTGCGACAGAACACATGCCTGATAGTAGCAGAACTGGTGTTGCTTTTGATAGCCTGCCTAAAGGCCGCCACAGACTTCTGCGGCGCCGCTCGGCGGCGCCGCTGCCCTATGCTTAACCATAGGGCAGAGACGCAGAGCTCGCCTCCAGCGGCGCCGCTGGCCGGCGCTGCTGGCCGGCCGGCGGCACCGGCGGCACCGGCGGCGTCGCTGGCGGAAATGACTTGAATCATTCCACCCGGCGGCGCCGCTCCAGCGTCTGTCTGTCTGCGCTCTGCGCTCTGCCCTTTCGCGGCGGGATCCAGAGCGGAGACGGTCGATGCGGGCGCGCGATCGTCATCGGGGCGCGTTATTGTTAAGCACCAGTCGGTCCCCACTAGAAACAGTACAGTACCTCGCCGTCACCGCTCCCACTGATGATGAGTCAAGCCGCTGAGCGGCGCCGCTCGGCGGTGCCGCCGCCGGCCACCGGCGCCGCCCAGCGGCGCCGCAGAAGTCTGTGGCGGCCTTAAGGCTTTGGAAGGATGTAACAATGATTAAGTGAAGGCCATTGAAATTCTAGTGCTCCAGAATGTAGAACCACGGCAAGGTGTCTAATTTTTGAAAGAAAGTAGGTAGAACATAAAACTAGTGGGTGGAAAGCCAACCAAACTACAGCACCCAAACCTGCGCTCACGCCACCGACAGCATCGCCCTCATGCTCTCTGCCTTTAGGGTAGGATACAGTACCCTGAAACAAGACGAGAAAATAACACAAAGCACGGGGAGAGGGAGCTATTTCGTCTGGGCAGGAGCAACAACGTTATTTGAGGTCCATTGCTACGTAAATATATGACCTATTATCACTTAAGCTTAACGCATTTCTCACAACGCTACAAGAGGAGAGGCAACATGGACACAGACATGAGTAGCTTACTAAAGATAGGTCTACATCCATTTGTGACTGCTGCAACGCAACCTTGAGAGATATAAGCTATCACTAAACAGCTCTACGCGATTGAGTCCAAACACAACCCGAACCTGAAGCGAGGTACTCACGGTCAGCATATACTTGTTAGATTGAGTTCAAACCAAATCAACTTTCCTCAGTTTCCGCTAGAAGCCTGGGCTGGCAGGAGCCTCAAAAAGGCATCTGTAGCCACCTTGCGGCTCGGAAAAAGGATGTGTTATAAACTTTGGTCTGACACGCTCTACGTAGTCTTACGGTCCGCAAACAAAAATTATTTAAACGTCCAAAAAAAAGGTATGAATACTCAGTATTTGCTTGGTCTCAACTTTGTTTCCCATAATAACTTTGAAACAAAAAACTAAGTCACAAAATATTCGGCGATAACGCAAACTTTTTAGATGAAAAACACGAAATTTTTAGATGATTTTTAGATGAATAGCCGCTCGGAGTAGCTTGGCAATGTTTGAGAGAAAAAGTTTGAGAAACAACGTTTACTTTGTAATAAACTAGTTCATTGAAGTGTTGGAGATATGCGCGGATTTATTATACTATGATGAAAATGTCAAACACTCTTATTTTGAATGGGTTTATCTGCATACAGAGACATACAAAATATACAGAGTATGTATGCAGGGCGCAAAGCGGCTCGGAGAGAGCCACGTCGTAGGGCATGTTCTGTATTGCACGAAATTTTTACGCAACACTGGTGTTCTACCCTAGTGGTGAACCGAGCTAGGTCACTTCTGATGTAATTAGGCGTTCGTGTGCCTTCATACCAAAGTGGATAACCATTTAATACACTGTGACCCCCTCCGAGCCGCTCTGCGCCAAATATTGAATATGCCGAGTGTATGTATAGAATATGGCACGATCTGTACGAGAAGAAATAAAGTATTCGTGGGGAATGGAACATGGCTCATCTTAAAGCCTCCGCACACTTTTGCGACAACGCGGCAGCCCTATCTTTGAGTATAGGACAGAGACGAAGAGGATGCCGTAAGGCGGCACATCGGCAGCAAAACTTGATGGGTCGCATTGGCGGTAAACGCGTTACTCCGCAAAGGCGGCAGTGGCAGTAATGATTCAAGGCATTATTCCCTCAGCAACCGCTTTGCTTCCGACATAAATAAGTAAGTAACGAATTAATACGAAGAAGCTATCGAAGTCAGGAACCTATTAGATCCTGTTTCACCTCTAAGCCCTATACAGGAAGAGGGAAGAATAAAAAGTACTACAATAAACTCCCGGAAGGGCAGGGAGTTGTAGTACATCGTAGACCGACCGGGATAGGCGTCTAAAAAGTATTTCTAGGTCAGCCTAACGCAGAAAGAGAAAGAAAGTCAAATGATGCAGGATCAACAACTTAATATTGGGCCAAAAGACTGTATATAATAACTGTATGCTAAAGAAATTAAGGTGAGAAACTACTAATGAAATTACAAAGGAATAAAGTTAAGTTAAGCAAGTTTCCAATAAAAGTACTAATAAAGTTTAAAGGTATTTAGAAACCCGTACTTATAGCTAATACAATTATTATTATTAAGCATATATCTGACTATCGCATGTGGAATAACTCCTTTATGGTAACCTAAATCTATCAGTGACTTTAGAAGTAACCTACAGTGGCGTCCAAAAGTTTGTGAACGCTTGCATTTTTCGCCATAACTTGCCTTAAAAAAGTCCAAGCAGAGTGAAATTTGGAAATGCGATAGCAAATTAGATCGCAATAACGCTCTTTTGGTCTACGTTCGTTATTATCGAATTTCTTGCAAGTGCAAGGTCAGTCTTGCGCAACGGTTAAAGCTGAGCTGCTGAGGCATCGAATGAATTTGTCGATACATTTTCTTATGAAGCCAGAACAGTAGCGATTTGACATACTGTAGTCTTTAGCAAACTCTCTGTTATATCAAGAGGAAGGAATATCTCTGCTGAAGTACGAGAAGCCATTTTTCGGCTGGTCCAGAAGAAAGTCTCTTATCGACAGATAGGACTACTTTTCGGATGCGAAATTTCGACAGTTGCTGCTGCGGTCAAGAGAATTAAGCAGTTTGGAACAGCGAAAAACGCTCCTAAGTCTGGCCTCGAAGTAGAATTCTAGAGGCGATTCTGTCATGCAGAGGATGTCGAGGCGTAACATGTCATTGATCTCCGTCGATATAAAGGAGTCTGTAGCTGCTCACCACGGCTTAGATATGAGCGTGAGCACGGTAAAACATCGAGTGAGACGCTCTGGGCTCTATGGAGGACGCCTCATTAAGAAAGCGTTCATCATCGAGAAGAGTAGGAACACTGGACTCCGGTTTGCCAAGGAGCATTTGAGCTGGACGATTAGAGGCTTGCAAAAAAGTGCATTTCAGCGATGCGAGCAGGTTCAACCTATTTGGACCGGATGGACCACATTACGTGGGACGTCCAAAAGACTCCAGGTACGACAGAATGTATCAACTGCCAACCACTAAACATGGCGGAGGGAGTGTTATGGTTTGGGGATGCTTCAGCGCACACGGAACAGACATTATCTGCCAAATCCAAGGAGTTATAGACTCCAAAAGTTACCAGGAGATTTTGAACAATATCATGCTTCCACACTCTAGACAAACTTTCCAAACGCCGTGGATTTTCCAACAGGAAAACGACTCGAAACGTGTTTCGAAGGCAGTAGAGGAGTTGTTCAATATAAATGGGATTCATCTTATGTCGTGGCCTTCTCAGTCACTGAATCTAAACCCAATCGAATACCTTTGGAAACATCTTTCTGGAAGTTTAGCAAGCCTCACAGCAAGAAACAAGGCTGAAAAGTATAGACAATTAAGGCAGAAATGGGAAGATATCGAACCCAACGTGATCAACAAATTCTAGAATCCATGCCGAGGAGATGTGAAGCTGTAATTAAAGGAAAAGGTTTTGAAACTCATTACTAGTAAAGCTTCATTGTATCTCTGTATAGCTTGTCTGATTTTGGCAATAAAGAAGGCTGCTGAAGTACTGTAGCCTATGTGGCTGACTTCACAATTTTTCCGTTTTTATGCTTGAAATATGGAAGGACCGATGTAGAACAGCATTGATGTTACGATATAGGAGGATTTGTTAATTGTCACAACATATCCAAATTTCACAATTTTAAAGCTGATTTGAAGCGAGTTCTGGCGAAAAATGCAAGCGTTCACAAACTTTTGGACGCCACTGTAAGTCTATTAATAATTTCCTTTCGACTGCAGTTCCTCCTGCAGTGTATATTATTGATATTTTCAACCAGTGTAAGACTAGTGTAAAAACTGTAGTGTGGAAATCTAATAACTTCAAACTCGAAATGCTCGGTTTTATTGTATTGCTTACCAGGGAATGCCGTCAGCTTCCCATGGAACTTCGGGATGAGACCTATATCACGTGAAAGAGCTCGAGACGCTGATCACAGATATGAAGACCAAATTTGCTAAATGGATCTCCTAAGCGAGTTATGGCCGGCGGAAGCCGCCGTGTCTTCCATGTGTTAGGCGCGCTCAATGGGCGCAGTATTGCGCGGTAATCAGCGGTTCGGCTATTAGCGCCGCCAGCAGCGGCGGCGGCGCAGTGGTAGGGTGCTCGCTTCACAGGATTGAGGTCATTGGTTCGGTTCCCGCCGCTGACAGGTTTTTTGTATTTTGCGATCTTTCTTCGACGAGGACCTATAATTCCATTTTTAGCACATTTTTGAGCGAACGGCTGATGGCGACTTGCATTTACGTCTATTTGAAGACGGAAACGTGTTTCAGGTAAAATGTTTTATTCATGACGTGAAGCAAGTCAAAAATTCAAAGCAAAGCAAAAATAAAAAGTAAAAATGAAATCAAAAATCAACAAAACTTAATAAACATAATAAAAAAAGAAAAGGCACTAGTTAAAAGTTCCGACTCCACCGACACGACTTCGGTCGAAAAAATTTTTTTCGCTGAATTTCGTCCAGGGGGGGGGGGTTATTTCGGGTGCTGATCACGAATCTGACATCCGTTTTTCACGATTCGGTCGGAGACCACCCATACCGTTACCAAGGGTGGTCCAGGCAGGGTCACCAATTTCGCTGAAACTTCGTCGAGGGGGGTTATTTGGGGTGCTGATCACGAATCTGACATCCGTTTTTCACGACTCGGTCGGAGACCTCCATACCGTTAACAAGGGTGGTCCAGGCAGGGTCACCGATTTCGCTGAAACTTCATCGAGGGGGGTTATTTGGGGTGCTGATCACGAATCTGACATCCGTTTTTCACGATTCGGTCGGAGACCACCCATACCGTTACTACGACCGTTCGACCGAAGTTGTGTCTGTGGAGTCGGAACTTTTAACTGGTACCAAAGTAAAATAAAATCAAAATTCAACAAAACTTAATCAAGATAATTAAACGTATTGAATAGATATTTGATTTTATTTTACTTTGGTACCAGTTAAAAGTTCCGACTCCACAGACACAACTTTGGTCGAACGGTCGTAGTAACGGTATGGGTGGTCTCCGACCGAATCGTGAAAAACGGATGTCAGATTCGTGATCAG
>CANDYH010000029.1:0-48934 GCA_947396885.1 Heligmosomoides polygyrus polygyrus
CGCATAGAATGGGCATGCCATTCAGATGGGGCATGTACAGTTGGTGCCCCGATGGGCTGGCATGTGTTCGAGTTGTGCTCTGTTTGGTTACTATTGGCTGGTGCGCTCCCATCTACCAATGCTGCTCACCTACTCGACATGTACCGTAGATTCCAATACAACCCTTCAACATTCTCGAAATAAGGTAGGCTTATGTCAAGCGCCTCGTGATCTGACTCATCAGGGGCCAGATTCATCAACCGATTACCGGCCGGTATCGGTATATCGATTATCGTGTTTCTGTATCACTTACTACGTAGGCCGATATGGTGAATCTGCGGTGAGATGATACCTGCGGTATGGTTGATGAATCTGGCCCCAGGACCCTACACGCTTGTGATAAATTTGCTGCAAGGAGCCATGAATGGTGAGCTGAGATCGTTGTTTGAGCTCAATGCGTTTGAACGAGTTCCGAGCCTAGTGATTTGCTTAACTTCCACTACGAACTCACTCCATGAGGCTATATTAATCGTCTTTGAATGAGTTTTTGCTTTGGAACTTATATGAACCACTTCGTATTGGCTTGTACAAGACTCCTTAAAGCACAGAAAACTTTGTGCACATTTAGGATTCCGTGCTTGCTTTATTAACCCTCAATGTTTTAAACGACTATTATTCAAAACGCTAAAGGACTTCACTTCATGTTTTCGTCACTGGTACGGTATGTACTATACTAACAGCTAGATGTACAATAACGTCAGCGCCAATTTGTTCAGCATCGACTGACTTTCCACTTCTTTCATGAAAGCTGGTTTCAATTCCACACCACACGGGCGAATGCACCCGTGATGAAAGGCGGATTCAAAATGTTACCGTAACCTACGAGTATCTCTTACAGCATGTTAACCCTCCGAAACGACTGTCATTTCAGTTACAGCGCCGGTTACATCACTTGTTTGCAATCGTTGTTCTTGGCGAATTCCACGTGCCATGGTTCATGATAACACCGCGAGCACAGGCAGACAGATAGAGCTGCACTTTGGAGAGCACACTTTGACATAACCTTATCAGCACCAGTACAATCAGCCGATGACGGCAATCAGCTTGCAAAAAGCAGGGCACCTCCCCGCTTCATGACGCGAAGGCCTTAAGAGCACTTTGCGAACCCGCTTCACAACGCCATTGACATAGCGGCCACTACCGCAAAGCAACACAATTCATTAACCTGGCTCCTAGCGCGATTGAGCACACGTGACTGCATACACCCTTAAGAAATAGTATCCTGCTTCACCTGCCATGAAAATAGGGCAATGGTATGTATATAAGTGACGCAATATGGCTAAACTTCAGCTTTAAATATCCAATGCGTAGCGTATAGTTTCGATTTTCCGAAATTTTTCACGAATCGCCGACAATTCAAGTTAATGCGTCGCATTTGTTATTTTTAATGCGGAAAGGAGAAGCTACCATACCCCGAAGCTACACAGCGCCGCCAGTGAAAACGTCAAGAGGCTTCGAAAGCATGTAAATGATGCGCAAAACAACGGCAGAAAACTGTTTCATTTCATATATTCACTGACGACACCGTCGTCGAAACACGAAGCTGTCAAGCGGGAGCGGGGCATTTTTGGCCGATTTCAACTGAGCATGGGGAAACGTTGACTTACAGCAGAGGATTCCGAAGAGGATCAGTTCCTGATACCCCACATTCGCTCAACGGAACTAGTATCTCGGCTTTTCAAGGCATCGAATTAGCGAAGAAGACGAACAACGTGCGACTGCCACCTATATACTAGGTTGTCCGGAAAGTTCTCAGCTTTCGTGTTACTATTTTTCATTAGCCTTATTATTAAGTAGAAATTCAACTTGCATTGCGCATTAATGCTACTTTCTGCACAGAAATTTCCGCTCTATCTGACTAAATAATTTATGTCTCAACGTTGTTTTATACTTCTGTTCTTGAAGGCCTCTTGAAGAATGTCGAGGGAGCGATTCCGAACTATATTTCATTATGACCTCAAATGAGGACAATTCGCAGCCCAATCAGCTAGACAAGTCAAAGAAGTGTGGGGGCCTAACAGTGTTGGAGAAAGCACTGTGCGCCAGTGGTTCAGAAAATTTCGGACCGGAGACTTCAGCCTCGAAGATGACCCCCGTCGACCTAGAGCAATCCTAGACGACGGGATGAAGGAATTGGTGGAAGCTGAGCTACCCAAACAGTTCGCGGGATCGCGGAAGAGCTAGATGTCAGTAAAACTGCTTTGCGGATGCTTTGAAACGCCTTGGGAAGGTGAAATAGCTCGAAAAGTGGGCGCCCCACGAGTTGAGTGAGCGGCAAGTATTGTCACGTCTCAAGATTTGTCCTTCTCTTGTTTTACGCAACAAAACTGATCGGTTTTTGGATCGAGTCATCACTTGTGACGAAAAGAGGATTCCGTATAACAACAGGAAACGCTCCAGACAGTGGTTGGACGCCGACCAACCCAGTAGGCGTTTTCCAAAGGCGAACCTCCACTAAAAAACGGTAATGGTCACTGTGTGGTGGTTGGCGGCTGGTGTGATCTATTACAACTTTTTGGCACCAAGTCAAACAGTCACAGCAGAGTCCTGCTGTAAGGAAATCGACGAAATGCACCGAAATTGCGTCAACTTCAGCCACCATTGGTCAACAGAAGAGGCCCGATTAAATCATTAGAAAATTGGACGAATTACGGGTTGAAGTTCTGCCTCACCCGCCACATTCTCCAGTCCTCTCACCAACCGACTACCAGCTTTTCAAACACTTTCAGAACTTTCTCGCTGGTAAAATCTTCACCAATCAGGACCAAGCCAAAACAGCTTTCGTGGATTTTGTCGAATCTCGACCACCTAATTTTTTCGCTGATGGAATAAGTCGACTGGTGGCCCATTGGCAAAAGTGTGCTGATTCGAACGGTGCTTATTTCGGCTTGAGGCCGAAAGATTGAGAAAGGTGTGGTAGTTTAAAGTGAAGCACTCAAAACACTGAGAGCATTTCATACACCGCACGCATTAGCAACAATGCGGTGCATTAAAATCCTACATCCCAGCATGATTTTGCGTTTCAGGAACACAGAGAACGTGTGATCAAGCGCAGAACTATTCAAGATCTTCCTAGGACTGGACGCCGGATTGTGAGTGTTACTACGCAACGACTGAACTGAACACTGTTGGATTTCAGAAACCTCCTTTCGAAGAATGCGAGATTCCTTTAGAGCAATACAACCTAATACGCGGAAAAATCGTCCTAGAATTCGATCACAGTGGATTCTTGTCACCGGAATCCACCCGTTAAGATGCTATCATAGAATAGCAACGTTTAACAACCTGTAGCTTTCCACGTTCACGAATGCACGCATAATATCCGTGTTCCGTGCATCTCTGGTCAAAACTCCCCGCTGGTCATGGTTCCAGTCGCACCCCCTTAATGTTCCATTAACGGAACGCAAGAATTGCAGGCGCGCAGAACTTGAAATGATTTCTTCGGGGAACCGGTTACAATCGTGAAGCTTTCAGACACGGAACCAGCGCTGTGTCTATCGTCGAGTAGATTTAGAGAAGCAGAGAGGTGGATTGCAAAACAACGATTGTTATCTCATGTAAATGAAGCGGTGGCAATAGAACGAAATAGTAGCAGCAATCGACATCAAAGGAATGGAGGCATCATACTAAGGCATTGCCATGCTCCAAAAATCCTTCCCGAGGAACCACATGGTAGCTTTTGACACTTCGTTGGCTCAGATTTCAATTCGAACCTCAGGAGTTATGCAGACAACGATGTGGGCTTTAATGAATGATCTTGGCTGCAAGGATACATATTGAATCTATTCTAGGGGCACACATAACTAAAAAGCATGTAATAAATCGACTTGAGACTTACCGAGCAGCTCCTGCAGAGCAAACGAACAGACAAACAATAAAAATAAAATCGCAGCGGTTTTACAACCGTCTCGGCGGGCAAAGAGAAACGCAATGGAGGCTTGCCGCGTGCTACCACCGTCTGACATGTTATAACCAGGGTCTAACATGGTGAGGAGATCACATAAAACTGCATGCCGCGAGCTGACCGCCGCCTGACATGTTATAACGAGGATCCAACATGCTGAGGAGGATATAGCTTTGCCTGCTTATAACTGCGACGAAAACGAATGTAATTTTTCGTTTTTTTTTCTTCGTGAATTTTTCTAGTTTAGGACCTGTTTTGCTCTGCAGGGACCGCTCGGTAAGCCTCAAGTCGATTTATTACACACTTTTTAGTTATGTGCCCCCCGCGGACTAGGATAGATCCTACATATTTCATAATTTCTCTACAATATTTAGATATACTATTTCTAAACGTTGTAGGGAAATCGTGAAATAATAATGTATGATCTACCTACCTTCTTTCTGATTGTATCGTTCCGCTTATTTCACCTATACTCTGTAACTATTACTAGAGAAATTCCTTAAACAGATTCGTTCTCTCCTTTAAATTCAACAACAGCATTCCTAATTCCTTATTTTCCCGAAGGTTTCTAATCGTTCATCCGCAAGTTAATTATTTTCACGTTTTCCTCACAATAAAGAACAGTCAGACATTATTGCACGACTTGGAAAAGCTCTACGCAGTAGCGAAGCTCTGAAAAGCGGTTTGGATAAAGGACGCTGAACGAGACGAGTGAAAAGGTACCAGCTGATAAACAGATGAAACGAACGCCTATTATGGATGGCTGCTACCTGACAGTGGTATTCACTTATATTGGAAATTCCATGAATGGAACGCAGTGAACAATGAATGGAGAAATCGATAAAAACAGGGGGATCTTGTAGGCAAGGCTACTGCGTTTCGCATGTTTCACCTGGGGTCGGATTCATCAACGACTTATATATGTTTACCAGAGAATTCACAGCGGAAAACGCAGATAAAGCGGCATATCCCTCATCATATCGCTTGATAAGCCGCACTATCAGGGATTTCGGCTGCAATTTTTTGTTAAATTACTGTAGGTTGTTGACGAATCCGGCCCCTGCACGTCAAAGACATATCTTTGTATTAGGTAGCTGTTAACCATACGGCTATGGTAAAACTCCAGCAGTAAGACGAAGGTGGATCCTCAGTTGTTAGTCTACATAGCCTTCAAGTGTACAATTCAGTTCAGCTTGTCAACCTAAAGGTAGAATTCGCAGAGAATGTGGAGAAGAACGACTGAGGTCTCTGTGCCATCTTTTTGCGCTGTCAGCCAGTGGAACACAGGTGTGTAACGTCTCAGTTCAACCGTCAACCACTCCTAGCGCACAGATCATTCCACATCGATGCCGCCGTTTCAACGTGAGCGTGCGGGTGAATGAATGCCTGCTTGGACCTTGACCTAATCTTCACCGCAGAAAGGTTCAAAGGATCAGCGAGGTTGCAGAAAGCAACCATTTCATCGAAGACTTGACAGCTGACTGACTTCACGGCTGGGCCAGCCGTTTTTATTCGCGCTGGTTACGCCTAATATGGCGCTATCGGCAAGGAACGAGATGCTGGTTAGCCGTGCGTCCTTGCTATTTGGATGCGTTCAAGCCAGTGCGGAAAACGCGCCTCTTGGCAATGGTTGTTGCACAGGTGGGAATGGCCTTGCCACTGGAAGGATCGAAGAGGTGCTATGCGTAATAAAGAAAATTGAAATCGAAAAAAAAACACAAAATTACACGTTTTTCTTCTTCCAAAGTGGTTCACCAATCTCCAGACGAACCTTTTCTGTTATAACACCTTCCCGGTGGCTCATCAGTGAGGGCCCGTTTATACTTCGCGACAAGAGCGACAAGAGCGACTGGAGCGACTGGGGCGACGGATGTAGTGTGGTGTACGTAAATAAATACGCATTTCACACTACATTCGTCGCGGACGGAGTGTGGAGTACGCAATTATTTACGTACACTACACTATGTCCGTCGCCCCAGTCGCTCTTGTCGCGCTTGTCGCAAAGTATGAACAGGCCCTGAAGACGAAAGCGTTACAACGGTTTTGAATGTGTAAAATAACAACTAAATTCTGATAACTTTAATGTTTTTAAGCTTAAGATGTTTTAAAAAGCTTAAATCTTATTTTTTATTTTCATTTTCATTTTTTCTTAAGCCTAGAGCGGCTGTTTTAGAAGATAGAAGCTGTTAGAAGGATGTTTCACTGCGGTCAAAACTCTTGCGCCAGGCTGCCCGGAAAGCAGGAGGTGCGGGTTCGAGTCCCGCCTGGCACAAGAGTTTTGATCGCAGTGAAACATCATTCTAACAGCTTCTATCTTCTATAACAGATGCTCTAGGCATAAGCAAAAATGAAAAAAAAAACACATCATTTCTACGAAAGCTTTCAGCCTAGCCCTAACCAGTTCTATGCTGATATCAGCAGTCGGCTCATTCCGATATGACAGGTGAGTGCTGATAGGTGATTGCTCCTGCCGTTCGGTCAAACAGCGCTGGTGGTGTAAGGCCTATGTCATACCACCGCTCACCCCGAGCGAAGCCTAATGATAAGCTACCATATCGATCGCGCGAAGCAATGAGTCGATATGGAAGCCGAAAGGCCTAAGGCCCGTTTATACCTCGACGCCGAGCGACGCGACGCCACGTAGTGTGGCCATATTGATCAGGTGACGCGATCGATCAATTCGGCCACGATACATGCCGTCGCGTCGCTCAGCGTCGGAAGTATAAACAGGGCCTAAGGCGTAACATCGGTACCCGGAAAGCAGAAGGTGCTAGTTCGAGTCCCGCCTGGCACAAGAGTATTGATCGCAATAAAACATCCTTCTAACAGCTTTCATATTTTATGTTCATCTTCGTATTTTACATTTAACAGCTAAACGTGTACATATATGTTTAAATATAATTTAGTTAATTGGTATTAAAAATACATACATTATTGTATTAAAAATACAATTTATTGGTATTAAAAATACATACATTACACTTATGAGGAATTAGAAACTCACAGTACGTCGACCAGCAGACTTGTTCTTGTTCAAAAATAACAGCACTGTAATACATTATTCGCTATCACAATGGATAACTCACCATTCTCAGTGTAGGTCATGTTGTTTTCTCAAGAATGTTAACATGGTGGCATTTATAACCTCGTTTTGAGCTTTGATTTATTCGTTTAAGACCAGTTAATTGTATTAAATTTTGTGATAAAATGAAACTCCTAACCTTATCCAAAAGCAAAATTCCACAAGTATAAACATACGCATATACAAACCTTTAACTATAAAGCTCACAATTTGAAACTTTATTTGGCCCCTCCAGCTGTGGTTTTTCCCTCGTTGACGGGAAATGTTGAACAAAGCAGCACAGTGAACCCTACGGGATGTAGCATAACATTTTACGTAAGAATGCTGAGTTTAAAGTGGTGTTTGGCTTGCATAAGGACTTGTGGTGGCCAACCAGATGATGCATTTCATCCTTTCCTGTAAGCATCCCAGACCTGGGTGTCGTAACGCTAGTTTATTCATTTATTTATTTATGGATGCAGAGAAAGTGCGCTTAAAACAGCTAGCTATCCTAGTAAGTAATACGAAAATAGCTCGAGTCCCCTAAGGACGATAAAACTTGTGAAAAAAGTACCAAAAAAGAAAAGAAAGAAACAACATCAGTAGACGGAATGAAAAAGGAAACGTCAACAGATACCATCGGGAAAAAGTTAATTTAGTGGGTATTGAAGTTATTCAACAGTGCTGAGCGTTGTGTCATACGATGGTCGATCGAGCGAGCATCGCGAATAGGCTTTCAGACCAGCAATGGTTCCTAATTCTGTCGCTCGGTGTCTTGGTATGATACTTGTGGGAAAAAAGAAAACCTGCTCATCATCTGGTTGGCCACCACACGTCCCTTTTGCAAGCCAGACACCACTTTAAACTCAGCGTCCTTACGTAAAATGTTATGCTGCATCCCGAAGGGTTTACTGAATACCGGTCGCTGATGCTTTGTTCAACACTTCCCATTAACGAGGGTGAAAACAAGAGCTGGAGGTGCCAAAATGTGTTTCAAATTGTGAGCTTTATAGTTTAAAGGTTTATATATGAGTATGTTTGTACTTGTGGAACTTTGCTTTTGGATATGGTTAGGAGATTCGTTTTATCACAAAATTTAATACAATTAATTGGTCTTGGAAGAGTAAATTAAAGCTAAAAACAAGGCCATAAAATGATGCCACCGTGTTAACATTCTTGAGAAAAACAAAATGACCTACACTGAGTATGGTATGAGTTATCCATTCTGATAGCGAATACTGTATTACAGCGGAGTTATTTTTGAACGAGGACAAGTCAGCTGCTGTTATGGATGCTTTGAAACATCTTGGGAAAGTGAAAAATTCTCTGGATCTGCGGGCGCAGCGAGCGGCTGCGTTTTCAAATCGTCCTCCGTGCAGCTAAGTTTAACTCTTTTCCTTTGGTTTTTTTAGACATTCTGTGTTTCCTCTAGTATACTTATTGCCTGGTTTCCCTGTTCTCGTTAGAAGAAGTTCAGTTATTTAGACTAAACCGTTTTTCTTCTTCTCGTCTGAACTTGGTCCTTCTTGCGTGCCGACATCGATATTGACTTTGTTTCTGACGTTCTTTGACCACACTCACAATGTCGCAGGCTAAAACTCGTCAGGCAGGGAAGAAAAGAGATTCTCTCGTTGAATCTCAATTTCCCACTGATGAGGACATTGCAAGCATGTCCATAAATGAAATTATGTCGGCCGTGTTGGCGCGCAATAAGGACCCGGTGATAGCAAAGCTCCTGGACGGCCTTGTTTCAAAACTTCCGCAGGAGTTTGCCGCAGCTGTTGAGTCAGATAAGAGATCTCGCAGCTTAGTAATCTCCGGGCTCCCTGAACCTGCTGCTGACCTACTGCCGTCGGCTAAACAGCGCGATGTTGAAGACAAAGTAGGCAAGATCATGGATGTGTTGAGTTTGGAGTGTCGGCCGTTGGAGGTGTACCGAATGGGTAGACCCAATAACACACGTCCAAGGCTGGTGAAGTTGGTTCTACCTTCTCGGACACATTGGATAACGGCACTATCCAACTCTCACCGTTTGCGTTCTACTGAATTCTCAAACGTCTTCATTCGCAAGAGCTTGAGTACGGAAGAACGTAAACGAGAGTACGCCTTACGGCAAGAGTGCAGGGAACGTAATAAGCAACTTAATGCCAGGGCGTGGGTTGTGTACCGTGGCGAGTTGGCTCGTGTCGAGGACCTGCCAAAAACTGGGGGTCCGGGAAACACGAGGCTCGCCACTGCACCTCCCGGGGTGTGAGATGTTTTTTGTTTAATGCACGAAGCCTGAGCAATAAACTTCATCATTTACATCACTTTTTGAGTAGCCATAATCCTGACTTAGTGTTCATAACAGAGACCTGGTTGACTTCAAAAACTATGAACTCGGAGATCGTTGCGCACTATCCATACAGAGTTTTTAGAATTGATCGTTCTGGAAGTAGGGGCGGAGGAGTGTGCTGCCTCTCCAAATGTACTCTTATATTCAACGAAGTGGTTCTACCCTCCCGCATCAATTCAGATGTACTCTGCCTTGAGTGTTTCGACACTTCGCTACATAGGAAATTTCGAGTTGTCCTAGTCTATCGGCCACCTAACTCAAACGTAAACGATGACATGAGTTTGGTGGATATGCTAGTCGACTTATGTGTCTCAAAAGAACATTTTATTCTGCTTGGAGATCTTAATATCGACGTTGACTGGGTTAATTTCAAATCAAATTCTCCCGCTTCTCGCAGACTTGTCGACATCTTCAAAGCTTACGCGTTTACCCAACACGTTCCGAATCCCACCCGTGGAAAATCTATTCTGGATATCATTCTGACAGCAACTAATATTGTCAAAAATGTCAATGTGTGCCAGCCCTTTGCATCTTCGGATCACAACTCAATTTCCTTTGATATTGACATTTCCTTTGAACGCCCCAGTAATATACCGTTACCGAACTTCACCAAAGCTGACTACAAAGCATTATCTGAACGACTTCTGACTGTCGACTGGTGGAATGTGTTTCATGGGTACACAAATGTTGATGATCTCTACAGAAGATTCTGTTGCATTGTCTACAATTACCTAGCCCAATACGTTCCGGTTCAGGATGTTCAGAAAAGATGTGTCAGATACCCAACACACATTCGAAACCTCGCGGCTCAGAAGACTCGTCTGTTTAATCAAAGTGTAAAACTCCAAGGCTCCTTCTTTCCTAGCCCCTACTACAGAGCGATATGTTGTAAACTGGATCGGCATCTTCGAAAGTTTCTGGCATATCAGCAGAAGAGAGCCAGTCTCCGCCGCAACTGTAAAAGCTTTTTCTCACTGATGAGGTGCAAGCTAAGATCTCAAGTTGACCTTCCTGTGCTTGAGGACGAGAATGGAATTCAGTATTCCGATGAAAAACACAAGGCTGAAGCGCTAGCTACGTATTTTTTCACTGTATTTACACCCCGTTCTAATTCAAATTTAGCTGATTTTACGTTGCGATCTACTGGTAGTGGTGTGTGTACCGATATGGTAGTGGAACCTAGGAAGGTTTTGAAGATTTTGAAGACTCTTAAGCCTTCTATGTCTCTTCCGTATGATGGTATCCCACAGATAGTATTCAAAAGGTGTGCACAAGCGCTATATAAGCCCTTGGCGATGATTTTGAACATCTCGTTAATGTACAGTGAAGTTCCCCATATGTGGAAAGAATCTATAGTTACCGCTATTCCGAAGCCTAATGCTTCTCCTCACTTACTTTCGTCGTACCGGCCAATTAGCATTACGCCTACTCCTATCAAAGTCCTAGAAAGGCTAATTCGTGACGAAATTTCCTCTTGGCTGCTCAGAAATCAACTTATTCCCCCCGAACAACATGGTTTTTTAACGGGAGCGTCGACCATCACCCAGTTGGCAGACTGCAATTTTGACTGGAATATGGCTATAAATGAAGCTAATAGTGTTGACGTCATCTATTTCGACTTATCGAAGGCCTTTGATAGAGTCAATCACGATAAGTTGTTGTTTAAACTAGAAAAGCTGGGGATAAAGAACTCTCTTTTGAGTTGGATCCGTTCTTATTTAACAGAGAGATATATGTACGTCAAAGTTGGATACTCCTTTTCTAAACGTCTTCCGTGCCTAAGTGGAGTTCCTCAGGGAGGTGTTCTTTCGCCTCTACTCTTTATTCTATACACCATAGACATTCCCACATGTTTATCTACGCATGCGGACGTTAAAGTTCAGATGTATGCCGACGATATAAAGGTGTATGGTATATACAATCAAAACACCAAGGTTTTGGTGCATCAGGCCTTAGCACAATCCATTACTAATATGATGGATTGGGCCAAGACTTGGGACATTCCCGTGAACCTCGATAAAACTGTTGTGCTGCACATTGGAAAACCGGATAATCCTGAATATTATTATAATGGTACGGCTCTGAAAGTTGTGAAGGAGGTGCGTGATCTTGGAATCCTTATTAATGATGATCTTGATGCTCATATTAACCGGACAGTTCAAAAGGCGTTTGCGGCTGTCTTTATGATATTCAGAAACTTCGAGGGTACCGATCCTATTATATATTTGAAACTCTACAAGGCGTATGTAATTCCTGTTTTGGAGTACGGATCCCAGATTTGGAGTCCCCACACAAAGAAGCTTCAGGCGAAAATTGAGAAAGTCCAACAAACCTTCACACGAATTTTACTTTATCGTTGCAATCCTGATCCAAATTATCCTTCGTCTCTTCCAAGTTATTCTGATCGATTAAGACTTTACAATCTCAAAAGTTTGCTTTATCGACGAGTGTTCAACGATATAGTCTTTTGCTTTAAGTTGCTTAAAGGTGATCTGAAATTGCGGCCGAGCAAATATTGGTGTTTTCGACCTTGCCGTGGGCGTACTTTTTCGCTGTTAGTTGAGAATCCTAGGCTCAGCAGGAATCAATTTACCAAGGTCTTCAACTCGCTGTTTTTTCGGGGAGCTAGATGGCTACAAAAACTTCCCGATACTCTTTTGGAAGCTCCGAACACATCCGAGTTCAGAACTAAATTGAAGAGTATCAATCTGCTCCAAGTTCTTGGTATTCCAGACTTTTGATCGGAACGATTTCGGTGTCGGTCTTCACTGCGTTTCGAGAAGCTCACGGTCTTACGAATCTCCGGCCTTTCGTAAATGCATTGGAAAGACACAAAAGACGAAGCATTAGAATGATTTCGTGTTTTGCTTGCTGTTATTGTTTGCGCACTATGTCTACTTTTAGGTCATAGAGTACTATGTTTTAGAGCACCCACCGCGACGATGACTCTCATTTAAGCCAATGGTTTCCCACAAGTATTTTTAACATTAACATGACTATTTAAGTTGCATTACTTTGCGACTTACCGGCCATCTGCACTCTTTGGTAAGATCCTCCTAATTTTTGGTCCTACATAGAGATGGTGGCCTATTGCACTGGGCTTCTAGGACTGAGCATGTTCACTAGAGCTATTATTTCCTCTTATCTAGCGCACCTATTTGCTCCATCTTTTTTTTTCTTGGCTACCTGTCCTAGTTACCAGTCCCATGGTACAGCCAGCGTACGCTTGTGTCGAAGTTCTGTTATCTATTGTATGGCAATATAGTAATATATTAGTTTCCTTATGGAGTTAAATCATCCTTTTTCAGTACATTTCCTACGGCAGTGTATACCTGGCGTTGCTGAATCTTCTAGGCTCACAATGTGTTTTGAACTTACGTGCTAGGTAATTTGCGTAAGGCGTTCCATAGGGCCACAGGTGCCATGTTCCAATATATTCTTCAGTCCGCTTGGAATTCTTCCTATACTATTGAAAGCCTCTTCTATAGGACTGTCTACGGGACATGCTCTTCGTTGGTCTTCGCCGACATGCACGCTGCCCGTAAAGGATGGTTTATCTGATTGATTTGAACCAGCAATCTACAAACTTAAATAAATAATTAAATTTAAATTTAATTAATTAAATTAATAATAGCTGGCTGATGTGGACAGATAGCCTTGGTGTGAACCTGAACAAGAGTAAGCGACATATTCACACATTTAGAGGGGCATGCTCTTTTCTTCCGGTTCAGCTGCAAGTTGTGCCACTTGTTCTCCTAGTTCAAAATTGGTTGCCAAAGGGTTGCAACTGCCGGGTGATTTGTCGTTCTCGTTGTTTTAGTTTTGTCTTTTTTTTCTTCATTGCATGGCATGTTTCGATCTTGTTTTCTGGCGTTTTGTGCACGTCTATTTGACGTATAAATAAATAAATAAATAAATAAATAAAAAGCTCGGAAAGTGGGTGCCTCACGAGTTGAGGAGCGGCAAAAATCGTCACGTATCGAGATTTGTTCTTCTCAACTTTTACGCAACAAAACTGACCCGTTTTTGGATCGAATGATCACTTGTGATGAAAAGTGGATTTTGTATGACAAAGGGAAACGTAAACGTTCCGGATGTGGTTGGACGCCGACGAGCCCGCAGGCATTTTCCAAAGGCGAACCTCCACCAAAAAGGTAATGGTCACTGTGTGTTGGTCAGCAGCTGGTGGGGTCCATTACAACTTTTTCGCACCAGGGCAAGCGATCACAGCAGAGTCCTACTCTAAGGAAATCGATGAAATGCACCGAAAATTGCGTCAACTTCAGCCAGCATTGGTTAAGCTATGTAGATTGTCGGTGGTTCAGTTTGTCTGTCGGTACACACATACACCGTCGGTCACAGCTTACCTCAAACTTGGGTAATTAAACCAAAACTGTGTTTGCACGAATACAATAAAAGAATATAGCATATAAGAGGTTAATATGAAGGATAAAAAAGGAACATGAGAAGAGTGCCTGTGAATTTTCCCATATGACTCTTTTGCAAGGAGTTTTTTGTCTGCATAGCGCCACAATCTGATAAAGCTCTAAGCGAAATTGTTTTACAATATTCCACGAAATCGTCCACTGATCGCGAGAAGGTCGCGATATTAGCCAACAGAAGAGGCCCGATTCTGCCCACACATTTCGCAAATCACTATTGAGAATTGAACGAATTAAGGATCGAAGTTCTACCTCGCCCTCCATATTCTTCAGACCTTTCACCAACCGTCTGCCACCTTTTCAAACACTTTCAGAAGTTTCTCGCTGGTAGTACCTTCACCAATCAGGACCAAGTTAAAACAGCTTTCGTGGATCTTGTCGAATCTCGACCACCGAATTTTTTCGGTGATGGAATAAGTCAGCTCGTGGCCCGTTGGCAAAAGTGTGCTGATTCTAACGGTGCCTATTTCTACCAAATCCGATAAGATTTGGAAAAGTTATGGTAGTTCAAAGTGAAGCACTCAAAACACTGAGAACTTTCCGGACAACTTAATAGCAATAATGTTTGCTGGGTAACATACAAACAACAGCACAGTATAGCTAATGAACTATTTAGCAGATAATCAAGTGGATATCAATCGAATAAGCGTAAAATTTACGCTAAGAAACCTGAAATCAAAGTACGATGCGAGGTCCGTAATACAAACGAGCGATTATTCTTCACATCCTAATCATTTGCAAACGTTTAGACCCAAGCTCTCAATCTTATATCCCCCATATCCCACCATATATATAATAGAGGAGGTTTTTCTTGTCTCAACGTGACCGTGGGAAACTTCGTAAACTTTGCGGGCTTGATGGTTTAATCACCCAAGTTTGAGGTAGGTTCTCGCCTTTCAATAATTTCGACAAAATTAATTTGGAGTTTGTGAAGATGGTTTTAGTGAAGGTATACGGCTACACTGAACGCGTTCACCTCCGACTGACATCGTTATGATGCGTCCCCCTCTCAACTAGGATTGCTCCGAGCCCCATTCAACACCGAAACTGACCTACTGAATGTCGTCAACAGATATGAAGCTTCGAAATTACCGTTCACTAGGCGAACCACTGGGCAAAGCGACGATTCAAGCGCTCCTGATGGTTCCCCCAAGACCTTAGTCTCAAGACGCTCAAAGGGAGCCAGAGCGAACAACAATGGACGGCCGAAGGCAGCGTCAGCACAACGAAGCTGAGCCGGAGTGTAGGAATTCTGGCGGTGATCGATCGGCCGCCCCGCGCCGCCGCCGTACGCGGCCCCGTCGGCCGCCAAGCGAAGGATTTCGAACCGAGCTCGTCTCAGCTGTTGCGGCCCCGGCCTCGGATCGCTCCTAGTCGGGAGGGGCAGCCGCTGTGACCCTCCTCCCTGAGTTTTCCGGGAGCTCCCTACATTACGCGGCAGGCTGGAGCACTCTGGCAATTCAGAGCAGGCTGCAACCCTAGCCCCGGGAAGCCATCCACATTTGGGTGCGAGTCCAGTTTGGGAAAGAGTCCGCCTGGGATCGAATTCATCAACGACTTACATAACTTGGTATGCTGATCACGAATCTGACATCCGTTTTTCACGATTCGGTCGGAAACCACCCATACCGTTAGCAAGGGTGATCCAGGCGGGGTCACCGATTTCGCTGAAACTTTGTCTAGGGGGTTATTTGGAGTGCTGATCACGAATCTGACATCCGACATCCATACTTCTCAACCGTTCTTGGAAAGCAGAGCTGTCCAGGTCAAGCTTCTCGTACAAATCCTTCAATCTGAAGTCACACAGTTCGGCTTGAACTTTCTTTTGGATTCCTTTGGAGAGCTTGAAGTGTCATGATTGTGGCGTATCAACGAACTACTCGAAACAGCAGTCACTCCTTTTCTTTTTTCTCCGCCAATGTCGCGGATTTCGTAACTCGATGAACCAACTAGTTACCCATACCAACCTCTACCTGCCGTCACCGGCATAGACTTTAAAAATGTAATCCTGTGCCTTCCTGTTTCTATATTATGCAGCCGAATCGTAAAAAACGGATGTTAGATTAGTGATCAGTACCTACAAAAATTACCGCCCTAGACAAAGTTTCAGCGAAAAAAAAATTCTTTCGACCGAAGTCGTGTAGGTGGAGTCGGAACCTTTAACTAGTGCCCATAATTTTAACAGAGAATTCACAGCGGAAAACTAAGACAACGCGGCTTATCGCCCACCGTGTCGCTTGATAAGCCGCGCGGATCTATCCTAGTCCGGGGGGACACATAACTAAAAAGTAATATATGTGACAAATTCACTCAAGACTTACAGAGCGGCTCCTACAGAACAGCACATGACTAAACAAGAAAAAGTCAGAAGAAAAAACGAAAAAATTGCATTTGTTACGGTTGTAAGAAGGCAAATTGTGTGCCCTCTTCACCATGTTAGATCGTGGTTATAATATGTCAAGCGACGGTCAGCACGCGGCATGACTCTATTCCGTCGCTCTATGCCCGCCGAGACGGTTGTAAACCGCGGCGATTTTTTGTTTGTTCGTCCGTTTTTGGTTTCTTTTAGGTTAGGTTTTGTTCTCTAGGAGCCGCTCGGTAAGTATTAATTCATTTTGTTGCCTAGTTTTTAGTTATGTGCCCCCTCCCCCGAACTAGGATAGACCCAGCCGCGCTATCAGGGATTTCGGCTGTATAATTTTCTCTGTTAAATTGCTGTAAGTCGTTGACGAAGCCGGCCCCTGTGCGCAAAGCGGCTCGGGGGAGGGGGTGTTGCTTGATCCGTCTGAGTTTGAGCTGGGAATCTTGGGCGATGATGTAGCACTCTGTACGCTTTCTCCAACTAGCACGGATGCTGTCCTTTTTTCAACAGCAGGCGGAAATTCCAATTTTTCTTCCACACCAGGGGTCGGATTCGTCACCGACTTACATAACTTAACACAATATTTTAGGAGTTTTCAAATAAAGGCAGTATCCTGTGGACAAAAAAAAATACCGGAGACAGTTGAGTCTTACTGTGTTAACCTTTGCATTGCTGACTCCCCTCCTGGGAGAAGAATTTCTCTCTGGAAAGAAGTCTTCCAGGCACCGGATTCACCAACGACTTACAGAGATTTAACGGAGAAATTGCGGCCGAAATTCCTGAAAAAAAGAGAATTAATACGTTTTTTTCAACAGGTGATATGATGGAATGTTGGCATTATCGGGAATTTCCGCTGTAATTTCTCTGTCAAATCTCTGTAAGTCGTTGATGAATTCGGTCCCAGGCTGACTCCAGATTTATCAAAGGAAATCTTGTGTAACAACAGCAGTTCATTGGCCTTCATTCTTGTGAATAATTTTTGTAAGCCGAGATTTGCATTTCTCTCAGTGCTTGAGGGAATTCTGTTGTACAGGAAGCCAAGCATTCGGATCATTAGCTTCCTTGTAAAGCTATTTTGGACCTTTTCTAGCTTTTCGGTAACTGAGCACTTATACGGTGAGAAAACTGGCATTCCGTATTCTGAGTGGCCTTAGCCCTGGCTTATAGTTGCGACGCTGCGTGGCGCGGCCCCATGGTCGGAGTAGATATCGATCGGGCGACGCGAAAAATCGATATCTGCGGCGATCGTGGTGCCGCGCCGCGTGGCGGCACAATGTAAACTAGGGCTTATGTAGGGCTTGTAGGCCTTGATGAGGACCTCAGGTCTTTTGGTAGACAAAACTCTAAACAATCAGGGGTCGGATTCATCAACGACTTACATAACTTTAATAGAGAATTCACAGCGGAAAACTCAGATAACGCGACTTATCGCTCACCATATCGCTTGATAAGCCGCGCTATCGGATTTCGGCTGTAATTTTTTCTGTTAAATTGCTGTAAATCGTTGACGAATTCGGCCCCAGCAGATGCACACTTCACTGGACACTCAAGCTATCTTGAATCTGTAGTGTGTTCTATTCTACTGCATTCCAGAGTAGACTTCCAATAGTCCTTCCGAATTGTGCGCTGAACAGGGCTGGTTTTTGGTTAATCCCCGGACGATCGTTGCGAGATCACGAGAGCTAGCTACTAACCACGGTATCGTAGCACCCGTAGGGTGCAGTCCCAATGGGGGGGGGGTCTTGTAACGGGACTTGCGTCCTACACCTCGTTCCCTCGGCGTTCACCCCCCCCCCCCTTCACTACTAACCCCAGAGTTCCCTAGGAATCCCCAACAGTAAAAAACATTAAAACAAAAATAAACAATAATAGGCAGAAAATACGCCCCAGGCGTCCCTGCGTTACGTATCGCGGTGAATCAGTCGACGCTCACGCATTCGTTAGCGCGGGAATTTAAGCGGGGATTTGCCGCTGGAACCTTTTCATGCTTTCATAACCAAATTTTTTCAATATTCCAACGATTACATCCGCTGTTTTCCTGGGAGGGCATCAGGTAAGCACTTCTATATGTTGCGGTGTATGTATTTATCTCCAAATACCATTTACAATCGCTAGGAGTGCCCCCCCCCCCCCTTGACCCCTTGGGAATATACACCTCCTCCTGTTTGTACAGATGGTTTTCCTGGGCCCTGTGTAGCAGTCTGTTACATCCACGACTTGCACGGCTATTGTAGGGACGTTGTTTATTTGACCAGATGTGCTGAATGAATAAACATTAGAATCGATTGCCATTCACGGAGCCAGCCACCTTGGACTTGGTCTGAAAAGGGTTTTAGCCAACGTGTCAGTGTTGGGCACTGGGATCACCGAAGTTCTTGTTGGAGGAGAATGTAGGGAATGTAAATGTAAGGTTCATAGGACGGATTACTATTTATAGTTTACTAGAGATCCTTTGAGATTTCCTATTACATTATTTGAGCGTATGAAATGCAGCGAAGACGTGGTGGATCAGGGAAGTTGGGCCAAATCAATACTTTTAAGATAAGTCTCGTATTCAGCTTCTATACGGTATCGTAAAGACACTTTGTGTGCGTATTTGGCCTGATTTGCAGCAGCCATACGTGGAGAAGAAATAAATGGCGTCAGATCTACAATGTCATAGTAAAGGAAACGCTGGAAGCGAGGGAATACAATCTTGAAGATAGTTGAAGTTTTGAAGATAGCTGCTTGCTACCGACTTCTTTACATATATCCTTGAAGCCTTATGAGTCTCACTAGAAGTGTGAAGGAGTAGAAAATTAAGTCTCTCTTCCTCTGTGGTTTATCAATGTACCCACATATTACACTTAACTACAGAGCCTCTTCCGCAATACCGACAAAATTGAAAATCATTAGAATTGTCCCAAGACATACGACATCTATAAGAGCTTCCGAAATGTGTTCATACTCGAGCGCCGGCGCTGTGGCTTCAGCCGCTCTTGTCGCTCTAGTCGCTGCTGCCGCCTGTTCATACATCCGCACGCCGCGCAAGCCACGCCCGCTGCGCTCTTGTCGCTGCTGTCGCGAAGTATGAACAGGCCCATTGGAACGACTGAGGCGACGGATGTAGTGTGGTGTACGTAAATATTTACGTATCCCACACTACATTCGTCGCAGACGGAGTGTGGAGTACGTAACTATTTACGTACACCACACCATGTCCGTCGCCCCAGTCGCTCCAGTCGCTCTTGTCCCTTGAAGTGTGAACAGTCACTAACAACTCGAAATAGCATACGAGGTCAAAAAAAACCTGAACCAATGTGAAGAGGAAGTTCACGTGGTGAAAGTCCATGTAAACCCTCC
This sequence comes from Heligmosomoides polygyrus polygyrus, assembly GCA_947396885.1. Lineage (NCBI taxonomy): Eukaryota > Metazoa > Nematoda > Chromadorea > Rhabditida > Heligmosomidae > Heligmosomoides > Heligmosomoides polygyrus. Next base: position 19,486 of record CANDYH010000029.1, read on the forward strand.
ACAATGTGGACTTCGCAAACGGCAACAAAACTGAGAGTAAGCCGTTGTAGGAAGGGAAGACATTTGCTTTATCTGTGAGAGGGTAGCACAATAACGTTACGTTCTTGGTGGATTCTATATGTTTGCCTATCCTGGCCTGATCGCCGAATAAATCAAAAAGACGAAAGGATAGGCAATTGTAAACGGCGGATATCAGAACCGGCTCACCGTAGCCGCAGTGCGGGTCGCGCCGTGACTTTCGTTGTCTGCGCCCTCCCTACATTAGAGATCGCGTCAGCGCCCACGTTGAGAATCGATCGACCTCTTGTAAGCCCGCGATCGCTCTCTCGCCAAGCGGATCGTGGTGCAGTGGGTAGCGGGGTTGCTTCGTGCGAGGGATGTCGGGGGTTCGGTTCACCTACGTCGTGGCATTCTTGCATTTCAACTGAGTATCTGAGATCTGAAAGGTTTCGACGTCTGCACAACATTGCGCGTTTCTTGCGCATTATTTCAGCCGTATTCGCTTCGCCGCTCGAAGAGCGCAGAACCCAGCCGCGGACTTTCCCTGAGAAACGAAAGCAGTTTCCATACAAGCAGCTTGTATGACACACCCTGTAATCCTTTCCCTAGGCTGATTCTGCGATTGCACAAAGGACGTCTCACCCGACGCCTAAGGTTACGGTGAGCTGGTCCTGATATCCGCCGTTTATAATCTTGTTCAACTTCACTTAATTTTATGGAGGAGATCTTGTCCGGTCGTGCTACGGTTGCACGTTTTAGACGAATCGTATTTTATGATAAATACATCAGTGTTCTTTGCACTGAAGAGCCGTTTTCCGAAGAAGTGCTTCTTGTCCATGTTTCGAGCGTGGGTAAATTTTGCTTGCAATGCTTTGGAGTAAGCATTATTCTGCCTTCCAGTGATATGGAAAAATTTCAACTACACTCCAGTACAAAGGCGTGGCAGCGATCGAGGCAAAAGAGGAAGACGGAATAGCTTTAGTATGTTCTTTTCAAGTGCTGAAGACGCCCAATATAGGCATTTAATAAAAAAAGAGCCTCGTTTTTTAGTCGAATAGGAGGTTCGCTGGTTTTTTCTTCAGGAAATCCATGGAACCAAGTTAGTGAGGACGATCCGGAAGAGTATGGTGTGGCATCAGAATCGCCGAGGACTAATTCAGCTGCAATGTTCAAACCAAAGAAGAGGAAGAGGTACTTCTTAGTTTTTGGTGTTCCTCGTACTTTTTTCGCAGCGAACCGTTGACTTTCCAGAGAAAAGGTGGTTGTAGACAATTCTCATTTCGAAAGTCTGCCGATGTGTGGAGTAGAAGTCCGTCTGCCTTGCGGCTTGAGGCCGTATCCTTCTCAGAAACTCATGATGGTGCGAATGCTCACATCAATTGCGAAGCGGCTGAATCTTCTGGCTGAAAGTCCTACCGGAAGCGGTGGGGTATCTAACACTACCTGTGTTTTTTCTTAAAGCAATTTGCCCATTTAGGGAAAACGCTGGCCCTTTTGGCCTCGAGTTGTGCGTGGCTCGATAGCTATAGGAAGAATCGTCAGGAAGCTAGGTTGACATGTCCAGTTCATGGGGAAGGCATCAGCGTGGGATCGAGCTCTAGTAGGTTTTCTTTTGCTTGATCATGCAAGCTTCCTTTTCCAAAAGTGCTAGTTTCAGCTCAGCAGATTCCCACTAAGGGAGATCCACTTCATGAAGGGATCAAAAAGGAAGAGGTAGAGGTATGGATTGAATCGAGTAAAAAGTCGTTTCTGTCGTTTTTCAGCTTCTATCGATAGATGTACAGAATTTCGGTTTAGGTGAAGCCAGAAGCATTCGGTGTCAGCAGCACTTTGCCATGTAAGTTTTCGGTTGTTCTGGCTATTTGTAGTGGGAACTCAATATCGATCCATCTTCAGATGATGAAGAGTACTTTTCTGACTTCGCGTTCAGCCCACGACCGTTGCAGAGTGTGGTTAGTTGCTTAGTTTATGGCCATTTTCGCTATGAAATGCATCATTAGAAGAAGGAAAACAGTCCTAGTTCGCGGGGCAAACCCAACTGGAGTATCTCCTTTTCCCACCCCCTCTCTTCATCTTGTTCAAAAGCTTTCACATTAGGCAGCGGCCTTATGAGGCAGCCAGCGGACTCTAGAGAAGGATCAATGGAGGGGTGGCAAGGCAAAACACATTGTGATCTCCCACTACGATTACACCGGCAACTATTTCGGCCATGTCATTTAATGGGAGAGTGAGAGACGGTAAACATTTGTCACGCTTCTAGTGGGAACGTTTAAGTTGATAGATACATGGACGTAGAACGAAGTATAAAATATACGTAAACATACGGAAAGGGGATGAAATTTTCGTTGTCCTTTCCTTCTATTAGGTGTCCCACACGGGATGTTGCTTCAGACCGAAAAGTTAGATTCATTTCAAAGCAATGAATCGAATCAAAGTATATACAATTAGAATAGAACTTTATTCGGTGTCAAAGTATATACAATTATCAGCAGCCTTTTGCCAATGTTCACACAAAGAATAGGTCCCGTCTTTTAAGAAATGAGCTGTCCATGTATTGAGGAAGAAGGTCACCGAAATTCAGATTTCGACTTCTCAACTCGTTCAGGCGAAGCGCATCTTGCCCTCGAGTAAACTGCTGCGAACACTCTCCGAGTCCTGCTTTCAGGACTTCCACATAGACGACTCCTCTGTTATTTCACCAAAGACAAGCATTACTTTTTTCGTGTAATTCCGGTTTTGGACAGGCTTACCCAGCTTCTCAGGTGTTAATCACTATCTCTTCCTGGTGGAGTTACCGTTGTGAATCCATTTTTCGTCCGAGATACGTTGAAATCGAGAAATCCAGAATTCTTGATCAATGAGAGGAATTCCGGCCATTGATAAACGCGCGGCTTTGTTCGCATCGTATAAAGGTGCGGTACCCATCCGTCGCAGCGTTTCAACTTCCAGATTTCGTGCAAGTGCCTCAGGATAGTAGACTTGGAGCAGCCGAAGTCTACCGCAAGCTCCGTGGTCGATTTTGTCGTGTCAGCTTCAACGGCAGTCCGTTAAAGGTCGCTACCCAGTATAGGCGCCTGTCTTCCGTGCTCTTCTTTTTCAAGACTTTCGCCAGCGCCGGGAAATGTCAAAACCATCGCTCACATTGTCTTTTGGAAACGAGATCTTCGCCAAATGCAGCTACCAACGATTCCGCAGCGAATTTCTTCAGTTTGAGGTCCTATAGCAGGCGTGCACAATCATTTTCTGGTCCATTGCAGTCTGAAGGCTATAATTTTAGAAACCGATGAGAGAATAATGTAGTGAAAACAGGAAATGTTAAAGATGAAACGCCGCGAAACTGAAACTCGTATTAAGTAAGCTCACAACCGACGTGAATAACTGAAAAGAAAGCCACAATGTATGCGACATTCCGTGTGGAACAGCCTAATAGATTCATATTTTGACACAAACACAGGGTCTCTTTTGTATTGATGGACAGTCTTCGCGGTTGTTCATTTTGGGATTTCTTACGATTGTTCTTTCTTACCAGCATTTCTGCTTATATTGCTGGGATCCACACTGGAATGAATAATCGTCACATCCGGCCCAGTCGTTTCTTTTGCCACCAACTTCGTCGCTAGGTCGTGAATAAAACGTTCACATTTAAAACGTCGCTTGACACAAGATTAAAAACGGCGGATATCAGGACCGGCCCACCGTAACCTTAGGCGTCGAGTGAGACGTCCTTTGTGCAATCGCAAAACCAGCCTAGGGAAGGGACTTCAGGGTGTGTGCCATCCAAGCTGTTCCTGTGGAAACTGCTTCCGTCGTTCAGGGGGAGTTCCGGCTGGGTTCTGCGCTCTTCGAGCGGCGAAGCGCATACGGCTGAAACTATACGCAAACAACGCGCAATGTTGTGTAGTCGTCGAAACCTTTCAGATCCCAGACAGTCAGTTAAAATGCAAGAATGCCACTACGAAGGAGGACCGGACGCCCGACATCCCTCGCATGAAGCAACCCCGCTACCCACTGAACCACGACCCGCTTGGCGAAAGAGCCATCGCGGGCTTACGAGAGGTCGATCGGATCTCAACGTGGGCGCTTACGCGATCTCTAATGTAGGAGGGCGCAGACAACAAAAGTCACGGCGCGACCCGCACTGCTGCTACGGTGAGCCGGTACTGATATCCGCCGTTTATAATTGTCTTCGCTTGACACTTAAATAGTGGCACGAGAAATTTAAAGCGTTTGTGCTTCACGGAGAATCCGGAGCCTATATCCGTTTTTAACATTTGGATCGTTCTAAAGCGGCTTGTCACTGAATGCTTTCTGTTTCTAGTTAATGTTTCAGAAATTCGAAGTGTCACCACCAGCCAAGGTTGAGCCCAAGAACTGTATTTGTTTACCGTGGGTCGCTTACAGGCATTCTCTTTGGTCTGTCGTATACTACTTGCTCGATTTTTTAATTGAGAAAATTTTTACAGAAGGACCCGTATTTATTATGGCACTCGAACACATAAGCAAATTGGCCAGGTTGTGAAGGAGTTCTCGCGTCTTCCGTATTCGGGTGTCATAAGGTGAGATGTTGATCTGTTGCTTTTCAGTTGTTTACGAGACAGGATTAGGAACCTGATTTCGAGGACCATTGATTGCAGCCATACGATATTAGCGAGTCGAGAACAGTCTTGCATTAATCTAGCCGCACGTGAATCCAGAGATGTGTCTGGATACTGTAAGGAACTTATCTCAGCTGGCGGGGTAGGAACTTCTTCGTGTCGTTGCGTCCATACCTCATTTCTGATTCAGCTTTAGTTAGGGTGTCGACATAAGGATGCTATGAAGCCACGCTATGAAAAACCACATAATCTCCGGAATGTCCTGCAACAGATGGTAAGGATTGGTTGTGTTTTTGACTTTGTAGTTTATATAGCCTTTTTAGGATGCCGTTACATTCGACATTGAGGAGCTGGTCGATTGTCTGTCATCAATGCCAAACCCAATTTGTCCTTATTTTTCATCAACTCGTCTCCTCACTCAGGACGCGGACCTAATTTTCTGTCCGTTCAGTTACCTTGTCGGTTAGTTGTTTCTTTGTTTCACAGCCAGATGAGCAGATTCAGTTGAAAATTCTTCACATTCGTGGTATATGTCACATTGTTTCTTCTACCACAGAAATACCTCTGATTCATCTTGCATCCTAGTCATTAGAAATCACTGAGATTTTTTTTCATTTAGCCTACGAGGTCATGTATCTATAAAAATGCTAGGGATAAGGTTTATATAATAGAATCCTTGAGGGATACGTCATGCGTTCTTCTTCAGTGGAATATCAAGGAGACATCTTGAATGCATAACTGGAGTTTGGAGCGACCAATGTATCATCATTTGCAGATATTATAAAAATTAAAGAATCCTCGTAGGATGAGATTCTATGCTTTATGAACCTGGGCATTAACCGAATCAAGAATTGATTCGGAATGTAAGCTGTAATAACGATATTTTGTTGCGGTCGAAACTTCTAGCGCCAGGCGGGACTCGTGCCCGCAGCTCTCTCTGACCGGGCGGGAATGCTCTACGCCTTTACACCACTGGCACCGTTTGATTGAACGCAACATCCACACCCCGTGAGACCGATCAGCCCTCACTCGTATCCCGATATATCCCGATATACGGGTGATTGCTGATCGGTGCCACGAGGTGTGGATGTTGCATTCGATCAAACGGCGCCGGTGGTGTGAAGGCGTAGAGCATTCCCGTCCGGTCATAGAAAGGTGCGGGTTCGGGTCCCGCCTGCGCTAGAAGTTTTGATCGCAACAAAACATCGTTATGACAGCTCACAACCTCGATACCAGCTACTTGAGGCTTCAAGAAGCTGATCTGAATTGATTCGGAGTGCATTGCCGTCACCAGCATCTTCTGCTGTACTCCTCTCTTGTACTTTTACTGTGTGTTATTGCTTGTGGGGGCGCATGAAGAGCAGTCGGAGGGGTGCCGGCTTTCACGCTCACCCGATACCGGTTCATGGTTCGGATTTCACATCCAGGTCAACAACCTAGCCTTCCATCCTTCCAGGGTCGGTGAGTTGATGTCAGACTTGTCTGGGGAGGATAAAGCACTGATTTGTCCACCGGCTGGCCACCACCACACCGCAAGTCGTTGTATGGTAGACATTGGATCCGACACCTATTCGGATAATTCGAAATTTGTCATTTTCTTTCAAACCCGGTTAGAAAGAGTATGCGAATAATAGCATTTTTGAGAGGCTCCGGATTTTGGAATGATACAGATAAATGTGGCCTTAACAGGAAAGATCTTCAACTGTTCCAAATAACTGTCTTTATCATCGGATTTCACGTCGGATATCCGAATTGGATAGGATATCACTTTTCCGAGCAAAAATCAGTCATCTGATTTTTCTGAAAATTCGATCAGCTGAAAATGGCCCTTATCTGAATCACCCTAAGATCGAAGTTTTTCAAAAATGCACTTATTCGCACAACCTTTTAAACAGTGTTTGGAAAAAATGACGGATCCAACACTGATTCGGATAATTCGAAATTTGTCTTTTTTGAAACCCGGTTAAAAAGAGTATGCGAATAATAACATCTTACAATGTATAGCCAAATACGCATTCAAATCACGAAATCCCGTAGAAGTAGAATGCATGGCACATTTCAAAAGGGATAGAATAGTGCCGTCCTTTATCCTTATCCTTTATTGAATGCGGGCAACGGTCTCATGTTGTTTTCTTTAGTTACAACCTTCTAAAAAGTCGCTCTGTAAAGATTTAGTGGCAAACTAAAATATTTCAAAGGATACCTTAAAAATGAAGAGAATCTACTACTAATTAATTGAGTTAGCGGTCGATGACGTTCGAGTGATCTAACCTAAGTGCATGCGCCGCATCATCCACAGCGGGGGCGGTCGAGTGATCTACCCTGAGTGAGATACGCCGCATCATCCACAGCGGGGGCGGTCGAGTGATCTACCCTGAGTGAGATACGGCTGATCATCTACAGCGCGGGCAAAATTTGCTATTGAACGTGTGATGCTTCTGCAGCGGGAAAAGCGCAGCCCTTTACTGCTTAATATAACAGCACCTACGCGCGTTTCTGAGCGTCCAGATTCAGAAGCCGACTTCGTGCCATTAGCATGAGGTGACCACTAAAGGGGGACTAAGAGTAGAAGGGGGAATTCGAGGGTGAAGAACCGACAGCGATCAGGAGGGAGCGACCTGGAGGAGGCATCATGATGGGGGTCGATAGGAGGAACAATGAAGCGGGCAGGAGGTGACACCAAGAAGGGTTTAGGCAATAAGGAGCGATCAGTAGGGAGTTACCTATAAGGGGAGGGGCAGTAAGGAGGATCAGCAAGGGGACCATTACCAGTAAGGCCTATCTCATACCACCGCTCACACCGAGCGAAGCCTAATGATTAGCTCCCATATCGATCGCGCGAAGCGATGAGTCGATATGGGAGCCTATCATTAGCCTTCGCTCAGGGTGAGCGATGGTATGACGTAGGCCTAAGAGAGACCGGATTTAGACATGTGACACCGATGTCGCGCTATGAGCGTTCGCCCACCCCGTCGTCATGTCGTAAGCGTGGGAGGGCTACTTAATTGAGGTAGAGTAGTAAGGAGGATCCCGAGGGGGGGGGGGGAAGGGAGGGATCTACTCGGAAGAAGGGACCTAGAGGCGGGACCAGGTCGGGGAATCAACAAAAAGGGAGCCGTAAGGGAATTCATCCGGAGAACAAGGTATCTGCCGTATGCAGAGCCCCTTCATGCTCGACACAGCGGCGATAGCGCGCGCGGGTCAGTAGTGGAAACAAAGAAGTGGACCAGGAGTTGGGACCAGGAGCTTGGGGGACTAAAAAAGGAGAGGGAAAGGCCAGTAAAGGGGGACTAGCAATTAGATCCAGTAAGAAGAAACGAGTGAGGGGTAACCTGGCTTCAGAAGACATGTCAAAGATATCTGGAAACGCTAAGTGTTGAGCATGAGAACGGTGGCGGAGGAGCAACCTAAGGGACAGAAGTACTGCGCAGCACAAATCAATGAAGTTAATCGCCGGTCCGTAGAGAATATCTCTGATGAAGGTACCGAAGTGGTGAACGGCTTGATGCCGATAAAGTACGCACCAGGTCCTAGATGCTATCGAATTTTATGTTTACAAAAACTACTTTCCATAGGTCAGGGATGCTGCAAAGTCGCGAGAAGGGCGCAAGTATTATTTTACAAGTATTATTAGTATTATTATTATTTTAAAAGTTCTCCGACACGCCGTTAGGCATGTCGGAGAACTTGTAAAATTCATAATTGAGAACAGACTGAATTGACTGAATGAACTGAAATTTGAGCAATTTGTACCAGGGGCTGTCCCTGATATAAGCAGTTTAGGACGAAGTAGTAGGACTACTATCAGGCAATCTCTTGCCTGACACCTCTGGTTCCAGGAAGACTAGTAGACGACGATTCCAATAAGACTTTATTGGTTCCACAATGTACAACGAAGGCGGCGGTAGGACGGTGGAACGACGACGGGCAGGAGTAGTCTCACTGGCTTCCTGCGCTGGCTATTTATCCTCGCTAGCCCGCCAGATCGTGACCCCTGACCACACCTATTGACTAGATGACCCTCCTGGGGTTAGCTGGCTGACCTACTGCACAACCCTCTCCCCCCGGGATCGGCGTCCCTGCCGATTATAAGCTATGCGTGACGAGCAAAAAAAAACTAGAGAGAGAAAAAAAAACTTTTCATCCACAAAAACAATAACATCATTTACATTAACATATACATATTCTAAAACAGCATAGAATCTTAATGCTCAGTATGGGTAATATGCGTGCCTTCTTTGGTAACCGCCCCTGTACTTCCTAGCGCTACCCCTACCACGGCTTCCGCTTGCGCTCATGCTGTTGCTGGGTGGTTTCCGATCGAATCCAGTGTTCCTGACGTTGTTGTCGACTGCGCCTAGCATTGCTCTCTTTTCCCTGTATGCGCTTCTTCTATCCATTGGTTCCTGCAACGACTCGAACAGTTTTCCTCGAACGTATGGAGCCACGTAGTTGCGTAAAGCAATTAAAAATGCTTTTGTCGACTGCGCTGGGTATACAGATCGTTCTGACATCCTGCTATTTTGTCCGAGGCATGCGAATGGCTCGTCCAATGATGGAATTGAGGTGAACATTGCGGTCACGTTGGCTTTCATAGCCATTGCGGCATTCTTAACTATGTTGCACATTTCCAGCGCATCCTTCCTGTTCTGGTCCCATGCTGCCTCTCCGCGAGGACCTGATACGACCATTATTTTTGTCCCGCATCGCACCGTAGTTGTGAGCGCCATCGCCAGGCCTTGCCATTCCGCTGAATTGTACGGCCTTTCTGTTGTCGGCGTGACGAAAATACAAACTCCGATGTCCTTGAATTCCGCAATAATCGAAGTGGCCTCTTTCAGATCTCTGTATATTGCTATAGTAACGGTGTCTTCCGGTTTTAAAATTCTGCTGAAATTTCTGAATCCGCACGGCATCAGAAGTAGCGTTTGTGGCTTCGGCCCATGAACTTCCACGTCGTCCCAGCTATGCGTCAGGGCGAACCGTACTCCAGCATTTGCTAAGTCGTTCAATTGGGCCACCTCCATCTTCACTGTTCCACACGGGATGACCGCTATACTGCTGCCGTCGTGCTGCAGGAGTGCTCTCAAAACGTGCTCACAACGCCGCTTGAAGTAGGTGTAGGCTTTCTGGATTCCGGAAACGGTGACCAACTTGTATGATGACGAGCGCATTAAGTAGCGTTTCTTATCCACGTCCGCTTCGCTCTCGTAGATTGATATCAGCTGCGCCAGGCGAAAAACCGACGAAAACTTCAACGCCCTTATGGTCGCATCGCTCTCATCCGGAACAACGTCAGCAAAATCTACGTCTTTAACAGAACAAAAGGTATCATCATCGTGCGGACTTCGCCCTGCACCGGGGCATTCGAAGAACGGCGATAGTGCGATGTTGTCCGAGTCCTCGCCGTTCACCGACGTCAACGCTCTGCAACACACTTCCTTTAGAGGTTCACCTACTATTTTCTGAGGTCTTCTTCCTCTCACTCCCCTTCTCACTCTTGTTTCGATGGGTACATCACTAATATCGTGTGGGAGTACAATGAGCATATCATGTTGGACACGGATTGGGTCCTCAACTCTATTTATATTTGTTATAAGTGCTGAGTTGTCGCTCGTCTCAATCACACGGTACGGACCACTCCAGTTGTTGGTTAGTTTTGGATGCCTAGACGTACCCTTCTCCCGTGGCATGACCATATAAACTCTATCACCTTCTTTTGGCAGCCTGCTGATTTCTACACAGTTTTGTTTATCATATCGTTCTTTCATCTTAGCTCGATATCTTTCGTTTAGATCTTTTGTGCATTCATTTATATGGTGAATACCGGCTAATAACTCATGCTTATAGTCATCGAAATCGATATGGTTCCACGACAGACCTTCGCTAGGGATTTCATTCGAAGGAACCATGGGATCGAACGCGTGCAGAATATAAAACGGACTGTCCCCTATCGCTTCATGGGGCGCGGTATTATAAGCGAATACTACCATAGGGAGCAATACGTCCCATTGAGTTGGAATTGTAGTTCGCTTTTTTAGCATGCGACATAACGATTACGCGCTCCGTGACTCCATTTTCTCTAGGGTTATACCCCTTGGTAAAGGACTGCCTTATACCCGTCAATTCGCAGATTTCCGAAATAACGCTGTTCAGAAATTCTGGCCCTTGGTCTGAATGTAAGCACTTCGGCCATCGGCAACCTTCGCAAATCCATCTTTCGAATAGCGTCTTAGCGATTGTCTTAGCCGATTTGTCCGGAATAGGATATGCCCCGACATACTTTGAAAAGTGATCAATAACCACTAAAGCATATCGATTACCGTTCTCCGATAGCCCGAGCTCCACTATATCCATACCAATTAGTTCAAATGGGCGAGATGTGGTGATTGGCTTCAAAGGTGGCGTGTTCCTCTCATGCGAACGAGCTAGAAAACATTCTCGGCATGCCTTAGCCCATCTACATATATCGTGGTCCATCCCTTCCCAAAATACCATCTTTGCGAGATGTTGCCTCATCTTCCTACCACTGAGATGTCCCGCCATTGTTCCAGAATGGGCTTCATCAAAAACTGCCTTCCTTCGTTCTTTGCCGTTATCATTTTGAGTAGCCCATCTTCTATTATGAAATCCGCGGTGTTGTATTTCTTTGCGCAACGTGGTAATCGGATGTCATAATCCTGTTGCCCACTCTCTCTTACGTTTATCACTTCTCCATACACAGGGTCTTTTCTTAGCTCACTTAACCAATCTGCTTGCTCTGCATCTACCCGTGCCACTACCACCTCATTCTCTTGGCATACTGCCGGTTCATTCGCACTATCTCTTACCGCACCACGCGATAAACAATCTGCTACGGCATTCGCTCGCCCTGCCACGTATTCTATTTCGAGATTATACTTTTGAACCTCAAGCGCCCACCGTAAAACTCTTCCGGAGACGTTAGTTTGTTTGAACAGGCTCGTCAGTGTCTTGTGATCCGTTCTTACAATTGTTCGCATGCCGTATATAAAGAAATGGAATTTCTTTAGTGCGAACACGAGAGCTAGTGCCTCTAGGTCGGTAACGTGATAGTTTTTCTCGGCTTTGGAGAGACCTTTTGATGCGAAATAAAGCGGATGCAGTAGCTTATCCAATCCTTCCTGACAGAGTACTGCACCTACGCCATCTCCAGATGCATCCGTATAAATTATAAATGGTCTCGTTCCATCCGAGGCCGCAGCAGTATCCGGCTGCGCCAGCACTGGCGCCTCGGTCATCACCTGCTTAAGCTTATCGAACGCCTTTTGTCGCAAGTCCGTCCACTGCCATTCCTCTTTTGGGCTTGTCAAATCGTACAGTGGTTTCGCTATTTTCGAAAACCCCAGAATGAATTTGCGGTAATAGGACGCTAAGCCCAAAAATGCTCTCAAGTCTGCAATGTTCCGTGGGGTGGGGTATCCACGAATTTTATCCACTTTATCGGGATCAGTTCGCACCCCTTTTTCGTCAATGATGTGCCCTAAGAAGCTCACTGCATCCTTAAAGAAAGCGCATTTCTGAGGTTTGAACTTAAGATTCGCTTTTCTGAAGGCATCAAACACCATTCTTAAAACTTCCATGTGCCGTTCTTTCGTTTTGGTGGCTATCAGCACATCATCTATATACACAAAAACTTCACTATCTTTAACTCCTAGCTCTCCTAATACCATGTCCATCAGACGCTGGAAACGCGCAGGGCTGGTGGAGAGTCCAAAAGGAAGGACTTCAAACTGAAAGAGTCCCTCACTCGTTGTAAACGCGCTTTTCTCTTTCGCAGCTTCCGTCAACCGAATTTGCCAATACCCCGATGCCAGATCTAGGGTTGAGAAAACTTTCTTTCCTTCCAAGCTCTGCAGCACTGCGTCTATAGTCGGCAATGGGTATACATCCTGCTTAGTTACTTTGTTCAGCGCTCTATAATCAATGCACAGCCGCAACGAGCCATCCTTCTTTCTCACCAATACTACAGGGGATGCCCATTCAGAATAACTTCTCGTAATTATTCCGCGCTCCAACAGTCCTTCTATAATTTCCTTAAACTGCCCGCGAGCGCCAATCGGTACTGGTCTTGTTTTTTGCTTAATAGGCCGACTATCCCCTGTATCTATGTCGTGTTCGACGAGACTAGTTTGTGTAAGCTCTGTGTCTCTTACCGCGAACACATCCCTGAACAATGTAATCAATTGCTGCAGCTCTGTCGTCATCGACGTATTTTTCCGTAGGATGTCGAGGAGTTCCTCAGTGCTCTCCTTGTCTATACCTTTTCCGCCTTTAGACCAGCTTTCTAACATGTCGGCGCCATCTTCCCACGCATTTTTTGGAATCCACTCCTCAGACGACCATTTTCCGATTTCCTCTCCTTTATGCAGAACTCTCGCCTCATCTGACTCATTACATACAGCCACCTTGGCAGTCCCCTCACTAGTAATCTTACATACCCCATGCGCAATGCAGGGATTTTCGGACAGCAGCAAATACTCTCCTTCCGGAACTGAGCTTGCCACTGTAACTACTCTAGTGCTATGGGGTGGTACAAACATTCGTGATTCTACGCATACCGCAGGCAAGTCGTTTTCTTGGGACTCTTTCTTCGTATCTTCTCTCGTCATCAGCCTCATCTCAAAGAGTTCTAGAGCGTTGGTTCCAAGAACGACTTCATCCATGCCCTTGCCAATGTAGAATGACACTACTTCAGTCCGGTCGTTCATCGTGACACGTAGTCGGACCGCTCCCAGAAAATCCATCGGCTCTCCGGACGCATTACGAACGATTGTACCTACTGCAGGAATCTTTTCCATACATTCTTCAGGGTCTATCCCAGCCCTTATTGCTTCTCTAAACAGCTTAACCGGTAGGATTGACGTCTCGGACCCGGTATCCAACAGTGCAGGTACCGTTCGTTTCAGCATTTCTACCTCTACTAAGGTTTTTGGACCGAACAACCCTCCTGCTGTTTGCTGCCTTTCGCTAGAGGCCATAGTGTTAACTACTGCTGAAGCGGTGGAACCCTGTCTACGTTCCTGTCTAACGTCGTTACTACCAGGACGTCGAGTTCTCTCGTCCAAAGTTGGAGTTCTATGGGTTCTACACTCTCTTGCTATATGCCCTCTATCACCGCACCTATAGCATTCCAGCCCTACTCTTCCAGCTTCTGTACGTGGCCTAGCACCATCTGCTGCCAAGTTATCGCGGTGTCGCTGCCTGTCCTCCACGCTAAATCGATGGCCCGTACCCTGCTGCCTTGTCGAATCTTGACCGATATCACCTCTGCGTGCTACGCGCTGCCGTTCAACGGCAACAGATCCTGAGGTGCGGCCTATACCCTTGCTTTGCGCCATCTCCTTTGCCGACCTTCGGTTGCGCTCTAGTCTTAAAGCAGCCTTTTTTACATTATCGTATACCTCCTCGCTTTTTGATGTTTCTATCGCCTCAGACAAGGAATAACTGCCCTCCCAATGTGCCAACTGTGTGAACAATATCTCGGCCATCTGTAAGGCGACAGCTTCCTGTGGGGCGGTAGGATACGCTTTTATTGCAGTCGATTCCAACACCGAGCAAAACTCTTCTACCGTTTGTTCCGGCCGTATAGTCAAGCCTCGCAGTTTCGCTATTGCTCTTACCCTTACCACGTTACCGTCTTCCTGCAATCTTTCCTTCATAGCCCCTACCATTTCCTCAAAAGTTCCATCTTTAAGGCTACCTGGCAGTGTCTCGAATGTTACGAGCGCTCGCTTTCTCAGGAACCCTTCGAATAATTGTATGAGACTCTTATCATCCCATTGTGGCTTTCGGTAACGAATGGTGAACTCGTTCAAGAATTTCCGAAAACTTTGTCTACCGCTTCCCGTATATGGTTCGAGTGGGGGTAATGCAGCTGTTCGCAGATACTCTGTTAACACACTCTCACTCGCATTCCCACCTTCATTCGGATGATGTGCTCGCGTACCTGTGTCCGCAATGTGTACGGCTCGCATCCCGTTCCCGCTCGAGCCTCCTCTGGGCGTAGGCGAAGAGCAAATGGGGGTCGAGTCCCTCGAGAGCCTCGAATCCTGTACATCATAGTTGGGGTCAATTTTTGCGAATCTTTGCCACTTATTGCTTACTGTTGAATGCTCACCTTGTGCAACGTCCTGAGACACGTGGGTTTTCCCCAAGTCTTTGAGCTGCTCAGTTAACTGTTGCACCTGAAAATTCTTTTCATTTATTTCTTGTCTCAATCTAGTGATTATGTCATCGCTCTGTTGTTCTTTTCTTGCTAACTCTCTCAGTCGATAGTCTATCTCATTCTTACTACAGTTAGCTGTAGAACAGATGCGGTCAAGAAGCTTTCTTTCGGCAAGTTTTTCGTCAAGGCATGCCTCTAACTGTTGCACCCGAGTCAAGTTAGCGATTCTCAATATTTCTGGCACGCCTCCTTCTATATCACCTGTTCGGCCGATTTCTTCATTACACAGCCCATGCACCAATCTTTCTACTTCATTTCCTATTGTTTCTTTAGCCACTTTTACTTGCCTATCGATTGCATCTCTTATCCTGTCCCTTATTGGATCAGTAGTTCTGAGCACCTCGCTCATCACTTTTTCACTCTCTACTGTTATCATTACTAGGTTCCTATGGATTAATTTCAACAACTCGTCTCGCATTGTTGAACAATTCACCTGCCGACGGGCCAATTGCTCCTCCTCGTCCTTGTCAACCATGGCTTCATCTCCACTGGTAGGGGACCCGAGCAGCGCGTCAGCATCAATGTCGTCCATCTGCAACGATCTCGAAATTTAACTGACGGCCTGGTTACTTCCTGTACGAATAACCGACGCCACACGCGAAATTTGGACGAGTAATCGCGAATCGATTTGCGGCTCGATTATGTAGGACAAATCCAATACCAGTGCACACAGTCCACACCTTAATCTTTTTCACCGTAGCTGACCTCCTGGTTTAGTGACGGTTGCTGTGATCACCACTGACACTCCTTTTCCTGTGCACGGTGACGCTTTCTGCGTTCAAACCGCTATTGCCAATGATCACGAAACAGCGACGCCTTTTGCGTTCAAGCTGCTGTTGCTAATCTACAAGTGGCGACGCCTTGCGTTCAAGCCACTTAGCTCCTTTCTAGGTCTGCGCACGGCGGCGAATCTACGTTCGTACCACCAGCAGTTTCTCACTAGCGGCGACCCTTGAGTTCAAGCCGCTATGATTCGTTCAACCACTTCTTCGCTAAACCGCCTTTGGTTCGGCCCCCATGTACCAGGGGCTGTCCCTGATATAAGCAGTTTAGGACGAAGTAGTAGGACTACTATCAGGCAATCTCTTGCCTGACACCTCTGGTTCCAGGAAGACTAGTAGACGACGATTCCAATAAGACTTTATTGGTTCCACAATGTACAACGAAGGCGGCGGTAGGACGGTGGAACGACGACGGGCAGGAGTAGTCTCACTGGCTTCCTGCGCTGGCTATTTATCCTCGCTAGCCCGCCAGATCGTGACCCCTGACCACACCTATTGACTAGATGACCCTCCTGGGGTTAGCTGGCTGACCTACTGCACAACATTGCCTTTTAGCCAGAGAGCTGCAGAGCCATTTAACAGTCTAAGCTTCAGTCGGGTTAAAGCACAAGAATTGAAAACCATTTGATGGTGGACCACAATTTCCAGGAGATCATTTGTCATTTGTTTATTTATTTATTCTGTGTGGGACGCGTTACGCGATCACAAAAAATATAGCCGGGAAAGGTGTAGTTCGCCTAGCCAAACAACAAAAGCAACAGTGAAATCAAGAGGGTCCTCCAAAGTCGCAATCAACAGCGTTACTGTATAAAACAAGAGTGATCTACTAACCTTGATACCTTTGTCAACTAATTTTTTGAAATTAGTTCGCGTCATGAGTTGAGTTCATTCAAGTATAGTTATGTTGACCTGGGGCCAGATTCATCAACGACTTACAGCAATTTAACGGAGGAAATACAGCCGAAATCCCTGACGGTGCGACTTCTCAAGCGTTATGGTGAAACATTTCAGCCGCTATCAGGGATTTCGGCTGTATGTTCTCAGTTAAATTGCTGTAAGTCGTTGATGAATCTGGCCCTTGATTGGTGACGTAAATCCTGTCGTCGTCACTGTGACGGAAACGGAAGCATACGTGACTTTCTTCTTCGCTTGGCTTTGCTGAATTTTCGTTTTGGGAAGCTATTTTAGTTTGCTCTCATTCCTTTAGCTACAATAAAACTCTTCAGCTTAAAACGAAAATCTTCTGCCATGTCCAGATCGCGTCATGCACCTGCCCACGTACCACAATGTTTACATGATTGACATTATGCATCGTTTGCACGAGGCTCTGCAGCTGTGGAGAGTAGATTTTCTTTTGCGCTTGCTTTGCTGAGTCCTTGTATTGAGGAGTAGTTTTAATTTTCTTTGACTGCCTATAAAATTTTGAAGAGGAGCTGCTTTACACTGATGGTGAGGTGAGCTTGTAAAGTTGAGTCCCTCGCCTTAACTAGTTTAAGAAGTTTCATCGCATGGCATTTTCAATTTTGTGACAGAGAGGACTAAGGATGTAGGCAATTCATTCATCCGTCATTCCTTCCTATATTTTTTATATTCCCGACACCAGGCATGGGTTCCATCCCCATCCCCATGCAATCTCAGACAAAAGTCAGTGACTGAGCATGAAAAGCTTTGGAACCGAATTACTGCTCGGTTTGAACCTTGCCGTATCTCTGATACTAACTGGATTAGTAAGCGACTACGAAAGACCGCCACGGTCCCCCTCCCCCTCCCCGCTACGCAATTGTTGCAGCACGTGCTGTAGGGGGGGGGGGGGGGGAGGATGACGCCTTTCATGCTCTTTTCCAATGCCTTCCGTGGTCGCTTACTAACCAACTTGGTGTCTGAGACACGACAAGATTCAAACCGGCAGTAAATCGGTTCCAAATCCTTTAATGTCGGTCACTAGCTAGCCGCCTTTTGTCTGACATGGTTGTGCCTTTGACATGGGGAACGACTAATGGTGGAGGGTAAGGATACTAGACGCCCTGCGACCTGGAGCAGGATTCATCAACAATTAAACCCGTGGATATGCGGGATATAAGGGGTGGAGATGAGATAAGAGTCAGGTAGAGATAAGGCAAGAGTCACAGACGCTGGATTCGTGGGTAACCCTACCCTCTGTACCCGCGGGTTAGTCGTTGATGAATCCGGCTCCTGGTGGCCGGCAAATCACCAGGCCGCAGGGTTTCTAGTGTCCTTACCTCCACCATTGTTCTGTGGTTGGAAGCTTCCCCCGTGCGCCGAGAATAATGCACTTTGGCTGTCTTATTCCCTTCTATAGTCCTTCGAAAGTTCATAACAGTTAAAAGAACACTGGTGTATTATATTAATAAAGGATGATAGTGTAGTAGGATACGATAGAGTAAGATCATCAGCTCAGCCTATGAAGCCTGATCACCCCGTCGCATTTGAGCTGCGAAGTGCCCGTTCTCTGACAAAAATGGGCTGAAACACCTAAACACAGGTGCGTCCTCCCTTACTATATAGAATCGTGGGAGTCCTAATACGTGTCTAATCTGCTGCAACAAAAAAAAAACCGTCGACAGTGGTTGAGAGGTCGATGGCGTTTAGTGTTCGACGACAATCATTCTCGAAAGATTCTCGTAGTAATTCCTTTTCGCCTGCAAATGCGCTTGTGGCCTTACTTTGTGCTGGCTAGACATTGAATCCGACGCCAATGCGAATTATTTATTTATTTATTTATTGTGGGCGTCAATTGATGCGACTGACACGGCGAAACACACAAACACAAAAAAGAAAGAACAAGACCTAAAACAATTATCATTCAACTATGAACGAAGGGAAGAAAAAAAAAAGAAGTGAACGCATCTTACGTCGAATGAATAACAGTAATTTAAAACAGTTTTCGAATTCCTCCTTCGGATCTCACCTCGGATATCCGAATTCGATAGGACATCAGATTTATGATCGGAATGAATTATCTGAGTTTTGTGGAAATCCGATCTGGTAAAAATCACCCTTATTTGAATCCTTCTAGTATCCGAGGTTTTCAAAAATTCCGCTATTTGTACAATCTTTTTTGGTTTGAAAAAATTATGTATCCAATTTGTCCGAATTGTCGCTGGATCCAATGTCTAGTGCTGGCAGATAAAAAAGGAGCTGCAGACACACACGTGCACACTCGCTGTATGACGCGTGTGACACGAATTTTGAGTCCGAACGCACGTAGCACGAAAGTGGTGCACGTCTGCTGAATCCGTGTGCACGCTGCATGGAGTTCGTGGCAAGTATTCTGAATCCCAACGGACATTAGACCCCGCCTGGGATATGCCCACTGAATCCGGAGGCATGCTCCACGATGTCTATGATTCATACTCTGAATCCCGAGGAGGCGCGTTGGAGTTGAACGACTGCGACGTAATGGTTTGTGTTGTCACAATAAGTTGTAGACTAGTTTAGACAAGAAATTTCCCTTTTCGTCAAGGATTTATCGCGACACGCTCCTGTGCTGCAGCACTTTCGCTCAATTTTTACTTCATTATAAAAAAGGGGTATGGGTTTGGGGTGAAAATTTTTTTGGGACTCTGGAGTTTTGTTTCAATCGTGTTTCGCCTTGTTGCTATCAAATAAGGTTTTTTCTTCCAGAAACACGCGCACGAAGCAAATACATGGCGTGTTAAATATGAGAGGACCGTTGAAGTTTCCAAAAAGATTCAAGACAAGCGCAAAGAGGACATGGCGAAGTTCGATAAAGTTCTCAATCTTGCTAATGGCTACTGCAAGGAGTAAGTGTCGATGAGTAACGTTATCGTACTGTTGAGTTAGTAATATCTGTTTTCTAGGGCGGTATCTCTAAAGGAGAACTACAAGAAGGTTATCGGTCACTTGGAGAAGCTGGCTTATGCTGTGCAGACATACGTTCCTACTGTCTTTGAACTGCTTAAAGAAGCAGGTCAGCTTTGAATTATAACGATTTCTACTTCTCGTTGAGTTTGCCTCTGGAGCCAGCGTGTTTCTAGTGTCACTACCGTCGTTCAAAACCGAAGCACCAGCACATCTGCAAGTGGAAGCTGAAAGGTTGTGCTCCATTGACGTCAAGCAAGCTTTTAAAGTGGGCCTTGACAGTCTGAACCTAAGGCTGGACAGCCGATCAGTAATGGATGACGACGACGGTGAGGCTTCTGAGTCATTCTCACATATGGGATAACTCAACTCGATATAGATCGTGTTTCGGCGTAGAGGGTTGCAGGATGTTCATGTGCTGCTTGAACAGCAGTGGTAGAAAACTTTGAGCTGTTGACCTACGATTTTTAACCAGTTTTTTGGATGACGTTCCGTGAAGTGACGTTTCGAAAAATTCAGAAGAAATTCGAGCGGTTTCTCGTCTAAGATCTACCTTAGCAGTTTTAAACGATAGCGTATGAATGAGATAGAACATCGGTGGGCCAACCCAGCTTACCTTATAGAAGCAGCTGAAAAAGCGGTAAATTACTCTTGAATGGAGGCAAATTGTGTGAGACTTCACTTCCTGTTAGGCGTGATTTATACTTCGGTCGCGGGGAAACGCGACGTTGTAAAAGCTATCAACATTGGTCGTCCATGCCGGTTAATCGATATAAATCCTTCTTCACTCCTCAACGACACTCCGTTATCCCCTTTGGAGTTAAGCCGCAATATTCACCTAACAGAGCCTATTGCTTAGAAGGAAAGGTTCTCAACACAAAGCGAGCTTTTGCGATGCTATTTTCACAGGATGTAGGACCCTGTGAGCAGAGTCCAGAACCACAGTTGGTTTTTGCTGAACGGTTTTTTAAAGACCTGAAAGGAGGTGTGAAAGCGTGCGCGCAACCACCATCAACCCCTACGACACCCCACGAAATGTGCCTCGCCGGCGCAGTTGGTAGGAGTGCCGTCTCATAGGAGTACACCGGAGGGGTCTTAAGTTTGAGTCCGCGTACTTCCGAAATTTTTGCACATTTTAGTTTGTTGTTATTACGCTTTCTCATGCTCATAGGAGTCAATTTTAGACCATCAGTGCTTACAGCGAACCAAGGCTGTCTATGTACGCCTCCATATGCGCTAGTTTTTTTTTTCAACGGTGCGTATCTGCGTCACCACGATATCATACTATATCAGCAATCATACCTTAACTGCACACAATTACGCGTACCTTACAGTTGAATATTATGGATCACGGCTATATCGGTACATAAGTGTGCTAAAGGTGTCGTTCTCACCTGAACATGTTCTCGATCGACTATTTTTCACCTTCACCCTGGATTTCACTTCTCTGACAAGGAAAGATTGCGGTTGTGTATGCCATAAAAGGACTCCTCCTGGACGCCATATATGGAGATATCGGCTGTCAGGAAGAAAAGGAGGTTCAATTTAAAGGTGGTATAATGAAAATGGGACCTTTCTATGTCTGTCATACGCGTGGGTGGCAGCTGAATACGTCGTTGATCCAGGACCCTTCTCTGCAACTACAAATTACGCATTCAAGCGCTTGTGTTTTACTTGTTTCGTAGTTTTGCGCTATGCCTGCTGACTAAATGGGAAGAGAAATAAGACCATTTCAAAAGGAATGGAATGATGAAGATATGCACTGTTGAAAAAAAAAAACTAGCGCATATGAAGGCGTACATAGACAGCATTGGTTCGTTGTAAGCACTGATGGTCTAAAATTCACTTCTGTGAGCATGAGAAAGCGTAATAACAGCAAACGTTATAATATGTGCAAAAATTTCGGCAGTACGAGGACTCGAACCTAAGACCTCTCCGGTCTGCTCGTATGAGGTGGCACTGCTACCAACTGCGCCGCCGAGGCACATCTATTGTGGTGTCATAGGGGTCCCTTGTGGTGTCATAGGGGTGTTGCGCACACGCTTTCAAACCTCCTTTTCAGGTTTTTAAAAAAGCGCTCAGCAAAAACTAACTGTGGACTGTGGACTTCTGGACTCCGCTCACAGGGCCCTACGTCCTGTCAAAATAGCATCGCAAAAGCTCACCTCGAGTTGGGAACCTTTAGGACTCTGTTATACTCCCGCGGGAGCATCCGCGGAACGTCCGCGGACCAAGGGTGCACGGCGGACGGCGGGCGTGGCGAGGCGCGGCGATTCGTCAGGTGAGGAGTCTCGGCGCGATTCACGCCCTTCCGCGGATGCTTCCGCGGGAGTATAACATAGGCCTTACTTGTTAGTTGCGTAAAACTGTTGGCGCGAGGAGCGCGTGATAGTAACTCAGAAATTTGGCGCTTTGCTGACCTTTACGGGTTCACTACGGGGGACCTAGGGTCCTGTTGAGCTATATAAGAGGTGCTCGCAGATCATTTGCTGCCATACTTGAGAGGACTTAATAGGCTTACCCTTGTCTTTCAGCAGATTAAGATAATGAATCCATACACGCATCACAATCGACTATAGATGTGCATAATGCTAGTGGAGTCGAAATTCTGGAGTGCCCAGTTGTTCTCCAGGTTCCTACCTGGGGCCGTATGCTATCCTCGCCCGACTGGGGACGGGGACGGCGCGAAAAATCGATGGCGCATGATGTGCATACCGAGGATGTGGGCGGAGACCGCTTCATACCCGGCCGGGACGGTTGGGGAGAGAATAGCATACGGCCCCTGATTGAGAGCTTGTGGGGCAACTTCGTTCACAAGGTGTTCAAGAATGGGACTTCTTACTCCTCGGTTTCTGATCCAAAGAACGCTACTACTTGATGCTACTTGATGCATAGGGTAGCATAAAACAAATTTTGGTGATAACTTCATCAGTAGTATGGTAAAAAGTATTTACGATGCCGCTTACAACAAGGGCAATGTACACGAAGTACAATCGTATTCTGTTTCTTACTATTTGTAATAAATCGGATTTTTTCGAAGTCGACCCATAATTACTACCCATCTTATATCTTATCAGTCGACCCATTATTACTAGTTACTACCCATCTTTGGCCGTGAGCGGTTGTATCTGTAAGTGCTTCTTCTCTATACCATGAATAAACCAACTATGAAGAAAAGGAACTGTTCAGATACAGAAGCTAAACCTGATATGCCTCTATGGGCAATTCGCCTAATTGAACGTTTTGACTTCTACTCCAATAATTTGCAGGCTATCTTAACAACTTCTTTTGAACGGATTTTTGCAGAAGTGAAGAAGATTCAAGACACTCAGCAGGATATCATATCACGTATAACAGCTTTAGAAGCAAAAGCGGGTGCAAAAAATAACAGTCCATCTGCACAAAAAACTCTTCTTTATTCCACAATGGTGAAAGTTAAGAATGACGGTTATAAGATAGATGAAAAACAAAGAATGATCACTTGGATTGGTATCGATGAGAAAAAAAGTGAGGAAGATACGAGGCGATTTGATCGTGAAATTCTTAAAGAAGAAATAGTTACCTCGGGTAATGATGAACTGCTCCATGAATTCAACGCTGGTCGAATAACAGTGAACCGCTTTCCGGCTACCAAACCAACAAAATTAGGAAATCGGGGAAGAATAATCAAAATAGCGCTGCCTAATCAGAATCTAAGAGACCAGCTCCTTGCTCACATGCGAACTGGCAGAAAAAGTCTCACCAGGTGTTTTGTCCATTCATATGCCCGAAGGGACTACACATACGAAGAACGTGAGCTAGACAGAGCGCTACGGAAAGAAGCAGGAGAATTAAATGCCAGAGAAGGCCGACTAGTTTACATAGTTCGAGACTTCGACATCATAAAACTTAAGTCCCCCCGCGAATTGCCAAGGCGTCGTATTGTCTCACACAATATAGCGGTGTCATCAGGGTCTCTCCTAAATAACCAAAGTAATTACGCATGTGTATCAGATGATCCACAAGCATAGAATGTAAACATCACAACCGGTTCTAATCTTTGCCCTAATAGAATTTCTAATAGTTCCGATAAGATCATTATCAGCAAGAATTTTTCGAACGAAGTTCTTCTGTTCAATGCCCGTTCAATATGTAATAAGATTCCTGATTTGCACTATGTTCTTTCCTACACTCCATTAATGGTCTTCATTACGGAATCTTGGTGTAAACCTGATGTTATACATGATGCTACGTTATGCCCGAATCCGTCGTATAACATTTACAGGTGCGACCGCGAAGGTACGATGAATGGTGGAGGTGTTGTAGCCCTGGTACATAATAAGTTATCTCATCATCTACTTTGCTCACGAAACTTCACTCCTTACTGCCAATGCCTTACCCTAGTTGTCAACAATGAACAAAATGTCACGTATTTCATACTTATTTACCGGAGCCCCGCTTGTGACTCTTTAGCGTTCCACGAAACCTTAGCATATATAGCTAATATCCTTGATGAGGGCGTGAACTGTATAATTGTAGGAGATATGAATTTTCCCACGATTGATTGGTCTCAAATCACCTGTACAAGAAAAGTTTATGGATCACCTCGCGAATTTCAGCAATTCTGTAATGAGTTTGCTCTCTCTCAACTGGTTAATGATCCTACTTTAGGATGCAACATATTAGACATAGTTCTAACTAATCAAAGCGATATCGTTCACGAAGTGAAAACCATTGCTCCTTTCTCCACCTCTGATCACAACGCGGTTTCTTTTAAAATCAATTTAGACGGCTTCAAGAAAAGCTCGAGTCGCGCTTACTACGATTTCATTAGTGGGGACTATACTGCCATTTGTGAAAATCTTTTACAAACCAACTGGCGCAATCTTATTTCCCAATGTGAATCAGCAGATCAGTGTTACGCTATCTACTTGCAACACTGTCATAGTCTTATTAGAGAATACATCCCATTGAAACATACCAACGATGAGGAATCTCGCTATCCATTAAGGATAAGAAATCTTGCTCTTAAAGTAAAGAAATTGTACAAGGCTCGACTAACTATTGGTATCCAGAAGTACAATCGTTTCTCAAGAAAACTCAAAAGAGAGCTGGCCCGCCTCAGCTTACGAAGAGAGGAAAGGATAGCTGATTCAAGGAATTCAAAAGCTTTTTATAACTTCGTTAACAGTAGGCTCAAGTCAAAAAACAACATCCTTTCCATATTCAAAGAGAACGGTGAACTTTGTAAATCCGATCTTGAAAAGGCAAACGTGTTTGCTTCATACTTCAAATCAGTTTACAAAAAACATCCGGATGTAGGCTACCATTGCCCAAAATTTACCTCTTCAAAATTAGATTTTCTTGATATTAACAGTGACCTAGTTTACAGAACATTAACTAGCTTGCCTACTCGAAACTCCACCTCACCTGATGATATTCCATATATTTTTCTTAAAAAAGCCGCTATGGGATTAACTCCAGTACTGACGCTTCTATTCAATTGGTTTCTACTTCATGGTGAGGTTCCTTCATTATGGAGAAAGAGTTTCGTTAAACCAGTATTTAAAAAGGGAGACAAAACTGACTTCAAAAACTACAGGCCCATTTGTCTTACCTCTTCAACTAGTAAAGTTCTCGAAAGAATTGCACGCGAACAGATCTATAATTATATGAAAACAAATAATCTTATCACAAACTTTCAGCATGGTTTTCTTCAAAGGAGATCAACTGTTACAGCGCTCATTTCAACTATTCCTGCTTGGCAAAGGATAATGGATGCTAGAGGCTACATCACTGCATGTTATATTGATTACGCAAAAGCCTTTGACTCTATCAACCTGTGCCTTCTGCTTTCAAAACTACAGGCCTACGGCATTGAAGGGTGCCTTCTAAAGTTTTTGCAATCTTTTCTTACCGGGAGAACTCAAACGGTTATGGTAAACGATGCTGTTTCGAATAACTACGAAACTTTGAGCGGGGTTCCTCAAGGAACATGCTTGGGACCTTTAATGTTTCTGCTCTACATCAATGATTTGCCTAATTGCCTTCCTCTCGGAGTATCGTGTTCCATATATGCTGACGATTCCAAAATCTATTCCATTAATAATCCAAATGCACTTCAGCAAGGTTTAGATGCTTTACATGCTTGGTCAACGAAGTGGATGCTTGACATCTCACACGAAAAAACTTTAGTTATGTGTATCGGGAGCTCTCACCCAAGAGATCTTTCGTTTTTCTTAGGAAATGAAACTTTGAGGAACACAAAATTTGTTAGAGACCTGGACATCAAATACTCCGATTCGCTGTGTTTCGAAGACTATATTGATGAAACAATAACAACGGCATACAGAAGATCCAACTTCATTTTGCGAGCATTTCAAACTCACAGTATGTCTACCCTATTCAAACTTTTTTCCACGTATGTAAGGCCGCTTTTGGAATACTGTACACCACTGTGGTCACCTGTTAAGATCGTCCACAAAGAAAAAATCGAAAAAGTGCAGAAAAGATTCACGAACGCAATTTTCTCAAGAAACGGTTTGTATCATGTAAGCTATAAAGAAAGACTTGCAACGCTTGGTGAAAACTCACTTAAGCTACGAAGAATTTTGTATGATCAAAATCTCGTATTCAAGATTTTCTCTGGCTATTTAGATATTGATAAACGAGAAATATTTAATTTCTTAGATTTTACTGATAGAACTAGAGGTCATCCGTTTCGCATATTCATAGGTCGAGTTCGCTCCCAACAGTTCTTTGGATCTTTTCTAGTACGAGCTGTAAGAACATGGAATAGCTTGCCTAACGCAATAGTTTCTTCGTCAACCCCAGCTAACTTCAATCACAAACTTGAAGCACACCTCAAACAAAGCGGATTTTTCTGATGTTTCTTTTCCCTAAATCTCAGATAGCAAATCAGTCTCTATATCTTGGAGATAGACCGGTAGAATGAAGATTTCCCTTAAAAATAACTTTTTACTTACATGAGACTGCGCTTAACTTTTTTTGATAAACTATTGTGCACGTTTCGGCTATTGGATATCAATACTTGTAAAAAATAGTTGCCTCTACCAAATTCAATAAGACACTCAAAAAAACTCAATATTTTGATAGAGTACAAGTACCTTTTTCAGTGAGTGAACAGCTTGAATAAAAGCACTTTTCGCGTCTCGATTCAGTTCATCGAAGAAACCATTTTTCGCAGATCTCCAAAAAGCAACCTTCCTTGCAATTTTTTAGTGCTCAACTGTTTTCACATCACTTTCGAAACAATAATTTTCCTCCACTTTTGCTGGTCTTTTGAGAGCCAATTTTTGCTGTGTTCTTTTGTGATGAACGGATTTTGTAATACTTTTGGCTCAATAAATATTGTATTGTATTTATTGTAATTCTCCACCGACTTCTTCAATTTTTGAATAAAAGCTATTGGCATTCTGCAACGAAACGAAAACAAGCTCTTGTTCCAGGTATGTCTCTTGAAGTGGAAAGGCTCATGGGTAATTTTGACGCATCGAGCCTGTCTCCCCGACCGTCAGCGTCTAAGAAGCGGGCGGTAGGTCGACGTCCAACGGAAGCGATGCTTCGCAAACAGCGCGCAACACCTTCTCCAATGGTGCTACCTGCTGACCGCTCGAAGGCTCAAGCCGAACACGGTGAGCCGCCATCTGTTCATCCCCAAGAGCCGGGCGCTGATGTTGATCCCGTTGTGCCTCCCCAAGAACTCGTTGAGCCCGACGCTGTCCTCATGGATGACGAAGAGGCTGATAAGCTGCTTGAGCTCGGGGCTGAGGCCATTTCGATGCCGACACCGGTGAGCATTTCTGTCTTCTAGATCTCAGCACCCGGTGTCTAATCAGAGCCTTTTCTTTAGCGCGTGTCTACGAGAGCAGCCTCTGCAAGGGGAAGGGGTAGAGGTCGTGGAAAGAAAGGAGCAGCCGCTAGAAGCTCTCGCGATCTCGCTGCTCCTGTGTCAAGCACGAACCCCGAGCAGATCAGAAAGCAGTATGGTAGGTTTCTGCTCAGATTGTATATCTTCCTTCAGTTTTAAATGGCATTTTCCATTTGCAGAAGAAGCCCTGGCCTCAAAACTAAGGAGAAGGGACACTACTGCTGAGGAGAGGCCTTCTACGTCTGCAGAAGTCAAGCACATGAGGTCGGTTAGAATTCTCAGTTCCTTTTTGAGATCATTCCAGTATGTGCCTGCTTTAGTATCCACGGGAAGAAGATGATGTCAATTCGTGAGCAACAGGAGGCTCAGATGAAAGTGTCAATCAAGGATAAGGTGGCTATGATGAAGAAGAAGGAAGAAGCCGAGCGCATTCGCACGCTTGAGGATAGCGGTTTGTTCTTGTATTTTTGGCAGGTTTAGTCCATGAAAGATATCCTACACTGTAGAAGAACATCAATTCAGACGATGAGCGCGACTCGCCGAGCCCTGAGATAGGTTCCGAACCCGTGCCGAAGCGAACCGAGGCAAGTTTACACTTTGCTCGGATGAATTTCTCTGAATATCGTTCAGAGTGGTGTTTCAGAAGGTGTCTCCAACAAAATCGGCGATGGCAGGCTTTTCTCTGGCAAGGGAAGATCTGCTGTTGTCTGCCTCTCCGTCGCCAGGAACCAGTGTTATTGAAGGTTTGCTCTAGATTTGAGGCCGAGAGCGCTATTGAGGTCTCTCTGTTAGAGTAGGTAACATCCAAGGATCCTTGGTATTAGGTTGTCTGGAAAGTTCTCGGCGTTTTGAGTGCTTCACTTCGAACTACCATAACCTTCTCAAATCGTATCGGATTTAGTCGAAATAAGCACCGTTCGAATCAATGCACTTCTGCCAACGAGCCACCAGTCGAATTTTTTCGTCGGGGAAAAAAATAGGTGGTCAAGAATCGGCAAAATCCACGAAAGCTCTTTTGGCTTGGTCCTGATTGGTAAAGATTTTACCAGAGAGAAAACTCTGAATGTGTTTGAAAAGGAGGTAGTCGGTTTGTGAGAGGTCTGGCGAGTATGGCGGGTGGTGCAGAACTGCAACCTTTAATTCGTGCAATTTTCGAATGGTGATTTGTGAGCGGGCGTTATCGTGGAAAGAATCGGGCCTCTTCTGTTAACCATTGCTGGCTGAAGTTGACGCAATTGTCGGTGCATCTCGTCGATTTCGTCCCATTAGGACTGCTGTGATCGTTTGGCCTGGTGCCAAAAAGTTGTAATGGATCACACCAGCCGCCGACCACCACACAGTGACCATTGTCTTTTTGGTGGAGATTAGCCTTTGGAAAGCGCCAAAGGGGTTCGTCGGCGTCCAACCACTGTCCGGAACGTTTCCTGTTATCATACAGACTCCCCTTTCTATCACAAGTGATGATTCGATCCAAAAACGGGTCAGTTTTGTTGCGTAAAAGTAGAGAAGAACAGATCTCGAAACGTGGCAGTTTTCGCCACTCACTCAACTCGTGGGGCACCGCACCCACTTTTCGAGCCTTTTCACCTTCCCAAGGCGTTTCAAAGCATCCGCAACAGCAGTTTTACTGACGTCTAGCTCTTCCGCGATCCCTGGGTTGGTTCAGCTTCAACCAATTCCTTCAACTCCTCGTCCAGGATTGCCCAAGGTCGATCGCTACGGGGGTCGTATTTGAGGCCGAAATCTCCGGTCCGGAAATTACTGAACCACTGACGCACAGTGCTTTCTCCAACACTATTAGCCCCCACACTTGATTAATTTGTCGAGCTGTCTCGGCTGCGGATCGTCCCAGTTTGAAGTTAGCCGTTTGGAATTGCTTCTTCGACTCCAATAATCCCTTCAAGAACAGAATTATAAAACAACTTTGTGACGTTAATTATTTAGTCACATAGAGCGAAAAATTCTGTACAGAGAGTAGTGTTAATGCGCAATGCAAGCTGAATTTTTACTTATTAATAGACGAATAAAAAATAGTAACACAAAACGCTGAGAATTTTCCGGCCAACCCAATATGAAGTAGAACATTCATCGTTTGGTATAAGGCCTACCTGAT